>SNQJ01S0143825.1:14070-24388 GCA_010110895.2 Picea sitchensis
AAAATGATGTGCAAAGGGAGGGATAAAATGGAGATACATGGACACTGTTATCCCCTATCCTAGGGATAACTAAGGAGATCATGTCTCGAGGCCCACGGGTCCTAGACATGGAGTGTCGAGAGCCGGATGACTTGAGCATGGCGTCGAAGGGCCCCTCTTTTCTTCAAGTGCAGCCCATTTATCAGCAGCAGCAGCATCCATCCCACCAACATGATCTTGAAGAAGCAGTAAGTCTTGATCCATGAGGTAATGAGTCCGGGTATCATGGTATGTCACTCTGATTACTGAAGCACTTGAATATGTTGAGTTGAATTCTCCTTCATTTCATAACGTTTGCTTGGAAATTATGCTCTTTAACTTGTTCATACCTGGGAGGGTGACATGATGCCCTAGTAAGTTAGTCTCCCTTTAGGATGGGTTGCCACTGGGTGGGTCTATGAAAAGTCATCGTCCATTCCCTCCATACATACCACTTTCCATCTTTATTCCTCTCATTTTCCCCCTACCTTTGTTCGAGGATTGGGATTTACCACACTAGTAAGGGATGTACCTTGCCTTGTGGGGGGATAAAGGCCCAGGGGCTAAAAGTAGCTATTAGAAATAGGGAAAAACAAAAGAATAATACTTTTCAAAATTTTATATGAGCTAGATCAGCATACACATATAACAGATCTAAATAAAGATTTCTGAGTAGAAGCAAATAAGAAATAGTAGATCTGAAACAACAAATATTTTTGAGCATACAACAATTAGATCTGAAACTAAAACAAGTAAATCAAAAGCTAAAACAAGTAGATTGAAGTCCTAAACATGTAGATCTGAAACTTAAACAAGTAGATCTAAAACTGAAGCAAGGGGTTCTGAAACTTACCTCTTGAATAATGAGAGATAACTGTGGACTGAGTTTTGGCGATGAACTGCTTGTTACAATAAGACAAGCCGCTTTTCACAGTAGAGGAGCCACTTCGGTTGAGACACACCATTTATCCCTATGGCACCGAACGCACCATTTGGTGGAAATTTGTTGAGTTCAGATTTGCTGTCATGGCAGCCCTTAGCAGCTGCCCCAAGAACAGACCTGTGACTAGTATGTCGAGCCTCTCCTAGGCTGCGGCTATTCTTTCTTTAGCAGGCCGATCCACCAAGAGACAGGTGGCTGCCTTCTCATGTTTGTCCGGAAAATGTAAGCAAGGCTCGGTCAGGGTTTTACAATACCAAAGAATTTTTTTAAGGTCGGGCCCCTTCAAACTTTACCACAGAGATTTTAAGGAGAGGTCTGTCTTCTTCCTTCATATCAGCAGTGTGTTTATATCAGCCTTTCTTCAACCTTCAACTGTGCAGTGGTCATCTTCAGGATCTGCTCTGAAACCATGTTGATTTTATGGTAAGCTGATGCATTTTTATTTTTCTTACTCTTTAGCATAAAATGAACCATAACTACTGCAGCAAACCAAGATCACAAGAAGAATAACCATGCACAAGAACACAAGAAGTATCCTGGGAAACCCTTCTCAACAAGGGAAGAAAACCCAGCCAATCCTTTGCTATATTCTTCAAGAGAGACCTCCCACACCATCACCAAACCTAGCACACAAGAGGGTGCTGTAATTCTCACAATTTCAGACCACAACTTCTGAAATCATGAGATTGACACAATGATAAGTGTATTTCCTCAATGGGGATTCACCTTTATTTATATAAGACTTGTCACATCAAATGATGTGTCTATTGGCACAATAGGGCCAACCTCAATAACTCAAAATATAATTAATAATTACCATAATAATTATCTTTTACATTAATTATCTTTTATAATAATTATCTTTTACATTAATTATCTTTTACATTAAGGTGGGGCCTACCTGTACCCTTTACATAACAAATAGGGTTACAAGTAAGTCTGACTCTTGAACAATATAGCAAGGGATCTCATACACCCACTAGTGCTCAGCCACTAGGGGCTCATCCATCTGTGCTCAGCCACAGGGATGTCTCAATATCTCATTGCGTCTCACAGGAGATCCACACTCACTAGTGCTCAGCGACTAGGATCACGTTCACCTGTGCTCATCCACAGGCACGTCCAACTCAACAGATCTTCTTTCTCACTACGTTACACAGGACGGTCATCTGGAATTCATCATCTCAACTCTCTACTCAAAGGAGGCTAATACATCGTTTCATTTCTATCTCAGAACAATGCACCCAGCTCATGGGATTTCACACATTCACATGTGCTCAACCATAGGCACGTCCAACTCAGCAGACCTTCTTTCTCACTACGTTACACAGGAGAACCATCTGGAGTTCATCTCAACTCTCTGCAAGGAGGAGGCCAGCACAACGTTCTAGTTTTGTCTCAGATAGGAACCACACACCCAACTCAGGGGCTCTCTCTTAGGTCTGTGTCCTGGAGGATGTCTCACGCAACTGTAATCATCAACACATCTAACTTGTTAAACTTGGCCAGTTCTATTGCATCAGTTGGCTTAGTGATTAGGGTGTCAGCAAATTCCCACAAATCATTCACCAACAGCACTAACTTGATTCTTTCCTTCCACGAGTTGTAGTTGGATATCCCATCCAACCTATCTTCAATTCTCAATCCGAAAACCATCTTCGTTGCTAGACTTTTACCCAGAAGTCAAAGAAAATCAGTTGTCAAATCTACTACAGCTCCTTTTCAAGGTTGTTTCCTGTGTAAATTTGAGATCTAATTGCTCTTTTCAAAGCCTCAACTCTGATACCATGTTAGACTTCGAACACACCTCAGGTCTGGTCTAGGTTCTCAACAATATACACAGAAATCACACAATCTAAATTGTGAACATAAACACGCTAAGATGTCTAACAACTTAGCACAACTGAAAGTAAAACACCAGCAATTAGATCATACATAGTACACAGAATTTTTCATTAAATCATTGCTCAGAACTTGGGCTCCCGTATCAGGGAAAATGGCCCTTTAAAACACCAAAATACAAGGGTACACTTACATAAAACCATTGTCCACTGCAAAAACCCTCCTTGGTTACTGTGCCAAAATTTGCTCATTGTACTGAGGTCAAACTACAGTTGAAACCTTTCTTTGTTTGTTGGTCACCTGAGCAGGCCTTCATGGTCTCTCTCCAGCACTCAAAACTACCCTTTCATCTAATTGTAAGTTAACTGTAACAGCCCTAAAATACCTGCCCAAAAACCGACCATAACAACACTCAAATTGTCCCAAGATTGTTGTTAAGCTGACAGTATCAGCCCCAGAACACTTGCCAAGAAGTGCCTTTCCCTGCAAGCCGAGGCTCCTAACACTCCATGGTATTTCTCTGCAGGCCAAGGCTCTAGAACTCCACGGTTGCCCTTGTCCTTGCAGGCTGAGCCTCTAAACTGTTGCGGTTCTCCTTTTCCTTGCCCAAAGAGCCTCCATAACACAAGTCGAGCCTCCAAAACACAAGTCAAGCCTCTAAAAACACAGTGGTTTCCCTTCTTCCTGTCCAAATTCCCTCTGAACAGCAAAACAGAGACATACTCGACCTTCTCCATAGCTAGTTGAGGTCACCACGGCCTATCGCCAAGATATAACATTGCATTCACACTTGATATCCATTTTATACAATTCTAAGGTTGAGTTAGAAGCCCCTAAATCAGCTTAGGCGCCCTCTCCAAAAATTCAACAATAAATTAGCTTTGTTTAATCATCAACAAACCCACAAGGCCCATCAACAAGCCCACAAAGCCCTATACCTCACACAAAGGATTTTCACACAAAAAAAATCGCAATGTGAGTGTCAAGAATGGTTTCCACATGCCCAACGCCTAGGCTCGTGTGGGAATACCTCTCGATGCTACAAAAACATCAGCAATATTCAATCTCCGCAAGGACGTGACCATAAGCTAAGGGACAAGCATGATAAATTAACTCAACTCCAAATTGAAGTCATTGCAACAAAGCAACCAACACTTCAATTGTCGCTCGACTAGTGCTTCCTAGAAACTTACGAAGATATCGAATATAGAAGAAGCCCAAGTCCAAGTATGAGCTAAAGAGCAGTGAAAGATAAAGAAGAAGCCCAAGTCAGAGTAAGGAGGCAGCAGATGATGGTTGCATAAAGAAAACAATAATCAAGATATAGAAGAAACATAGATAGGAGTATGGAGCCGAAAAAGGTGGAAGACATAGAAGAAGCCCAAGAAAAAAGGTGTTGGTTGCATAGAGCAAACAATAGCAAGAAGGTGGTGGTTGTATAGCTCTTGTCAGCGGACATATTAGTGCATTCAATACATATTAAGACTCTACATCATTTGTCAAGACAGTCTATTTAAAGACCTGGCATAGTAATAAGAGCTTATATAATGTCATCCTTAAAACTTAGATCATGTAAGGATGANTAGCTCTTGTCAGCGGACATATTAGTGCATTCAATACATATTAAGACTCTACATCATTTGTCAAGACAGTCTATTTAAAGACCTGGCATAGTAATAAGAGCTTATATAATGTCATCCTTAAAACTTAGATCATGTAAGGATGATGATCAGATTTTGTGGTAGAGCTTACATAATGTCCTCCTTAAAACTTATTAGCCAATAGCATGTGGTATAAAAGAAATTTAAATATTATAAAAACATAATTATTTTGTATCTTCTATGTACAACAATAGACAATACGAAAATATTTGTAATCAAAGGGTAAACTAATTAGTGATCAACGATGAACTCAACAAAATAATACATGGCCTTCGGCAAGGACTAATAACAACCATTCAAGACATATAATTGTGAAGGAAGTTAGTTGTTGCATGTGATATTTTCAAGACTAATTTTGAGGAAAATAATACTTAGTATTTACACTTATTAATTTAAATATTAATTTTATAATGTCTCCATATTTTGTATAATAAAAATCGCTACATGGAGTTTTATTTATATTTTCTAAATGTGTTTTTACTACATTCCAAGGTGAGCATTGGGTGTGGTCTACTATTGCACATCTCCAATACAACATGTTGGGCATCCCCAACTATTGAACTACACAAAATACTAGCATCAAAATTATTTCAAAAAGGCTTTGTTCCTATTGACTTTATTTACAAATATTAAAAAGTTGGTTAGAATACTACTCTTTTATTTCAAGTCCTTAGGCATATTAACTAGATAGATATATTACACTATTTATTAGTCTCCTCTTGTGATCATTTCAATTCCAAAACTATTTAGGAAGCAAGGAGGCTACACTAATGTACTCCCAACGAGTTGTGAAATTCGTTGCAACGACATAAGTTGCATGACTAGGAAAGAGTTTGATAATACGATGATAATTAATACAAGTTGGCGACGAGTGTAGTTTGATGATATTCACAAGGTTCTCAAGATCACAAAAAACATGAAGATATCCTTATTTTGTTGTAAAAATATAATGAATCAGATATTGTTGAATTTTCATTAGTCTTGTTAACATTAGATTTACCATAGCAATTTGATCTTCTTTTGCATGCTCGTTTCACCATAGGCAATGCTGCACCATTGCCACCCAACCATCGACACCTACTCGTGCCTTCCCCCAAGCTAAGCATATACTGAAATATGAGACAGTAGTTTATCCTGGGAAACCCTTCTACACAAGGGAAGAAAACCTAGCAAACTTTCCTTATAGAGAATATCCTTGCCAATACAAAATAACCATGAACCAGCTCTATCCACTAGAGCAAATCAACAAGAAAGAATCCCAGCAAAACTGCTACAGCACACTCTAGCCAAAGCACTAGATTGTCTAGCCTCCATTAGCGCACCATCAAGACCAAAAGAGATAAACCCTCCACCTGCGCCCTCCTTCCTCCTGTAGCTGTAGCTGCAGCTGCCACTGCAACTCTCCACCAAACTTGCGCTATAGATCAATGATAGAGTGTGTCAAATGAGGAAGGCGTCACCCTTATTTATACTAATTTGTCAATGACTTTTCAAGCAGGGCCGACATGACTTTCTGGAAATTATATTTTATGTTTGTCTTTTTCTTTTGGAGCCAACTTTATTTATAGAGCAATGTATTTCTTCTGGGGCTTCTTTAATTCTTCCAATGGTTTTTCCTTTAACTTCTTGGCATCTTCATCTATAAGAAAAGTTGTCTCGGAGGTGAATACCTCTCACTGCTACCAAAAACATCTACACTCCCTCTTAGCTAGGGAGGTATTCTCCATGATGTTTTCCACTGGTCCTCATAGCCTCGCAGGCTATGCCATGGTCCTCCAACAATGCCATGGTCACGCAGACCATGCTACTGGTAGCATCATCACGTCTCACATGGCTACAACTAATGTGGACCTATTAGTCTCGTCTAGGGGCTACAACCCACTAGAGAACACTAGGGATACAACCTCGTAGTGTGTGTCATCATCGTCAAGGGCTACTTCCACATGACATGTCCACTTGGGCTACACCCCAAGGGACGTGTCCACATGGGCTACACCCCAAGGGGCAATGGGCTACAGCCCAGTGCAACTTATCAGTGCATCGATAAGTGCCATACTCAACTCAGTCCATCGAGGAGTAATGTCACAGGTCAACCCAGCTCAGTCCATCGAGGAGAACGATATGGACAATATCTCAACCACATGGGCTACACCCCAAGGGTCGTTGGGCACCAACCCAGTACAACTTGTCACTTCACTGACAAGTGTCATGCTCAACTCAGTCACTAAGGAGCATCCTCACAAGTCGACCTAGCTCGATCTAAGGAGAAGATCTAGAGCATCCTCACAGATCGACCCAGCTCAGCCACCTGAGACGAAGACCTTTCACAGGTCTACCCAGGTCAATCCATCGAGGAGAAGACATGGAGAAGGCACAACACACTTACAGATCGACCTAGCTCACTCCACTGAGGAGAAGATCTAGAGAATGTCCTCACAGGTCGACTCAGCTCACTCCACTGAGGAGAAGACCTGGAGAATGTCTCATGAAGCTACAATCATCAACACTCCCTCTTAACGAGAGGGGCATTCCACTCCAAGTTTATCACAGAAGTACTCAAACTTCGACTTAGCAAGGGGCTTGGTGAAAACATCTACAATCTATTCATCTGTATGAAGGTATTGCACCAGTACTACTTTCCTCTGCACCATGTCTCGAATGTAATGAAACTGTGGGATTCTCTGAGAGCTTCACACAACTCTGGTTATCACAATGGACCACGGTGGGATCCAGCATCTGTCCAAACAACCCTACAAAGAGCTTTTGAAGCCACACTGCTTCGCGTACTACCATACACACTGCAATATACTCAGCTTCTGCAATTACTCAAATCCACATAAGTATGCTTCCTACTACACCAAGAAACCATGGAAGAACCCAAATTGAAGCAACACCCGAAGGTGCTCTTCCTATCCACGGCGCTCCCTGCCCAATCAGAATCACCATATCCCTGCTATATCTCAGGCTATATCACAAACTGTGCCTCGCAAGTATCTCAACACATGCTTCGTAGCTACTCATGAACTGGCTAAGTGCACTCACTGCATAGCAAATGATTGGTCTGGTATTAACCAGATACATCAATTATCCAATCAATTGTGGTACATAGTTGGATCAATCGAGTCTGAATCAAAAGAAGACTCACTCAACTTCTTCAGATTCGGCACCATCGCTGTGGCCATGGACTTACAGTCCAACATCCCAAATCTGCTCAATATCTCAACTGTGTACTTCCCCTGACTCAGGGAGATCTCATCAGTTCTTTGCCACACCTCTAGTGCCAAGAAATAGTGCATCATGCCGAGATCCTTCATTTCAAACTTAGAGGCCAACTCATATTTGCACCAAGCAATGAGGCTCTTTGCTCCGGTGAGAAATAAATCATCAACGTACAAGATCAAAAAATCAAGGACTCACCATTAACAACCTTATAGTACAGGTTGGCATCAACAACACTCTTGTTGAAACCCAAACTCATCATGTATCCATCGATCCTCGCATACCAAGCACGAGGTGCCTGCTTGACTCTATACAGGGCCTTCTTCATCATGAAACCATCTGGCTACTCGATATACACTTCTTCTTCAATCTCTTCGTTGAGGAAGGTTGTCTTTACATCCATCTGATGTAAACTCCAACCCATGGTTGAAGCAAGTGCAATGATCGTCTGAATGGAGGTGTATCGAGCAACAGGAGCAAAAAGTCTCCTCATAGTCTATTCCCTCTACCTGAGAGAATCCTCTAGCCACAAATCTCGCTTTGTGCTTCTCGATACTCCTGTCAACTACGTGTTGGATCTTATAGATCCACTTGGAAGTCACCATAGACTTCCCTTCAGGTCTTGGAACAATATCCCACACATCATTCTTAATGATGGACTGATACTCCTCCATCATGGCATCTCTCCATACAGGCTGACTAGATGCCTCCTCATAAAGGGAAGGCTCAAAATCAATGATGTGACTCATAGCTGCAACATAGCTCGAGAATCTCTAAGGTCTCTTACTTTCTCTAAAAGTACCATGGGGAGTTGCATGTCCCTCTGCCTCCTGCAAAGTCTGACGAGCCCATGCAGGACTCTTCCATCCTACTGCAATATCTCTAGGAACATCAACAGGATCAACTGGATCAACAGGTTCCCTCTGAACTGTTGAGGGGAGAGGGGAAGAAGACACCATCTCCTCCTGCATCTCACTGTCAATCTCCATGTAAGATCCTCTAGATCTCCTGAAGGCTACCTCCTCCTCAAAAGAAACATCCCAACTCACCTCAATCTATCTCTGACCTGGGATGTAGATCCAATATGCCATTGAAGACTCACGGTACCCAACAAATGTACCCTTCATGCCTGAAGGGTCTAACTTCGTCCTTTCTCCTCGGGTACGTGAATGTACACAAGACACTTAAATATCCTGAAGAGTCCAACTTGTTAATGTAACTACCATTGTCACTGTCTCATCCACGAGACTAGATCCACTCTCAACTGTATGCAATTGTCATAGGCCCACACAAATCTGAATGCACCAAATCCAAGATCCCCTTAGATCTACTGTCATTTCCCAGAAAGGGTCCCTTGGCATTCGTGCCAAGAGTACATCCTCTACAAATGCCATCATGCTCAACACGGAGCTCTAGAAGACCCGTCGCCTTCTTACCCAATGCAAGAAGAGAACTATAATGTAAATGAGCAAGTCTCCTATGCCATAACTCACAATCATGCACAGGGCCTGAACTGGTTGAACTGTCAATCTGTACAAACTCCTTGTCTGGTCAGAATGCTTCTTGTCTCAAACTAGAGACCATCTAATATGTTGCCTTCTGCAGCCGTCACTATAGCTCCCTCTCAGAGCTATCACTGGTGACCTGCCTTCGTGGCAACCTGCCCGGAACAAGAAACAAGAACAACAACATCTCCATGGCAACCTCCATGGGATTTAACAAGATAACTTTCCTGGAACAAAGTCAACAACCAAGAATATCTCCTAGAGGAGATTAGTTTAGCTTGCAAACAAGTGCATCTCATAATGATCATAACTTCAAAAGATCAGAATACAACATAAGATCACAATAATGTCATGACAGCTAGAGGCATATCAAAACAATCAAACCTGGAGTCTTCACTTCCAAGGAGGGTGCATTGTTTCTCTAAATGTACTAGATCTAAGATCCTTTAAATCTACATATTGTCGTTTGGACAAAGGATCCCTGCTCCTGCAAACACCCTCATGATAATGATACAATTTTAAACATATACAAGTGTGTACCTCAACTTGTCTTCTAATCTCAAGGCTTGCACAACTAGAAAATGGCAACTGCAATTGTAATTGGCACGAAGCAACTAGCGTTGCTACTACAATTGTAATTGGCACAAAGCAACTAGCACTGCAACTACAACTGGCATGAAGCAACTGGCACTGCAACTTCCTCCAATAGGTTGCTCAACGAGCTTGACAAGGTTTCTCAATGAGCTTGACAAGGTTTAGGTCTTGAGCAGCGGAAAATTACAACAATGTGGTAAATCTCACAATCTTCCTTCTAGTGATAAGATTGTTTTGAAGGAAACCTACTCTGAAACCATGTTGAATTTTCATTAGTCTTGTTAACATTAGACTTACCATAGCAATTTGATCTTCTTTTGCATGCTCGTTTCACCATAGGTGATGTTGCACCATCGACACCCAACCATCGGCACCTAGTCGTGCCTTCCCCCAAGCTAAGCATATACTGAAATATGAGACAGTAGTTTATCTTGGGAAACCCTTCCACACAAGGGAAGAAAACCCAACAAATTTTCCTTATAGAGAATATCTTTGTCAATACAAAATAACCATGAACCAGCTCTATCCACTAGAGC
>SNQJ01S0143826.1:7035-21289 GCA_010110895.2 Picea sitchensis
GAAAAATCTATATTACAGGTTCATGGTTGTATTCATAAAGAAAATATCATTGTTTCTATTAACCCTAGTTGCATGCATAATTTTATCAATGTTCAATTGGTTAATAGATTACAAGTTCCAATAAAGAATATTCAAAGCACACATGTTGAAGGTGAAAATGTTCAAAGTTTTAAAGATTTGAATATTACCATGGATAAATATGTGTTGCATTCAGATTTTTATGCTATGGATATGGATGAAGTGGATATTGTTTTGGGATATTCTTGGATAGAATCAATGGGTACCATTAATATTAATGTGCAAAGGAAGTTTTTAAAGTTGTGGTACAAGAAAAACAAAATCACATTGCAGGATGTGTCTCTTAGTAAGAAATATGGACCCATGGAGGCTAGCAAATAAGTTATTGCCTAGTTTGAAGTTGAATCAGAGGCAGAGCCTACAGAAAGAGATGAAGCAAAACTACAAGAAGGACATAATCATGAAGCTAAGGAGGTCATTGACTCAAAGGCACAAAGTGTTGCAGATTTGAAGAAAAAGGAACAAATTCCTACAGTTGTTATATATCGCCATCCACATCATATAGAGATGCAAAAGTCATCAAGACAAGGGCATGTGCATCAACACATTTATGCACCAGCAGGGCACCAAACAGGAAACTGATCAAGAGGTGCATGGAGGACTACCAAAACTATGGGAAAATCTCAAGCTACAGAAATAATCCCATGGAAAATCCGACATGATGCAAAGAAAGATAAGGGTGCAAAGGTAGCAGATAGACATCATGTTCGACTTCCATTGGGATGGATGGATGGTCATACTTGGTACCAGTTGGCTACATTGCTTAGCCGGTCATATTTTATGGTTTCTTCTCATGTTTCGAAGATGAAACATGTGAAGGGGAATGGAATGTGGTATACCTAGGGAGGTACCCAATGAGAATGTAGTTATGTGTTATTAGTGGAAGTCATTTAATATATGGGAACGTGGTCATTCAATGTAAGGTGGACTAGGTCCACTATATTAATAAAGGCTCACTATGGTAGTTGGATGTAATAAATGTGAGAAGTCTCTCTAGAAGGTTCCTAGGATATAGGGAGAGCTATATAAAGAAGTCTAGGTAATGTAATGAAACATAGAGAAGAATATTGTGATTGTACAAGCAATGATTGCTTGAGGAGTTTTATCCTTCCATAAGGATTAATATATGGTGTTACCCTACCTTAAGGGTTTTCTCTATTTCTTGTGTTCATGTTATAGTGAATGGTTTATGGTTTATTCTTGGTATTATTGAATTATATTTGCAGATCTAGTTAGGTACTTAACAGTATATGGAAAAAACCTGCATACGACATCTTCATGTTCTACATTTCTAGGCCTAATAGCTACCATGAATTTTTTTATATGATCCTCAGTTAATTTCTTAGAATCAGGATCAAATTTATCTAACCATTTTTTAAGGATGCTTGGGTAAAGGTGATGCAGGAGCATCTCTCCACGTCAGCCAGCCAGCCATGTCAGAGCGTGCATTCAAGGTTGAAGTGAGGCGCAACCCTCATCTTCAATTTTGAATTTGAATGTAATTAATGTTGTAGGCTATTGAGCCATGGAGTTGTGCCTTTGTGAAGGAATTGGAGTAGGTAGGATTTTAATGTTTGTAAGACTGAGATCTAGATCCAGATGGTGGACTAGACAACCCATTCAATGTAATTGAATAGGGTAGGTAGATTGGAGGGAAGAGATCTAAGAGCCCCCTCAGGAAAAGGATCAATTTGGATCTCATTTGAGAATAGTTAGTAGAATGATAGAGCTAGGATAAAAGAAGAGAGAAGGAGCCGAGATATTGTTACAGGCCATGCTCAGGAACACCTTGTACAAACAAGCATTTGCCATTTTAATACAAACTAGAAGCAATTTTTCCTGCATATTTTTGTGTTAAATGAATGTTTGTGAGTGTTCTTTATATGCTATGAATGTATGTTATGTTTATGCATTTGCAAGAGTTGTTTTCATTTTAGGCTTGAGAAGTCTTTGAGGCTTCACACCAGGAGGGTGTGACAGAACATTGCAGGTTCTGATAGCCATGCACAAAGGGTGCACTTTTATGAACTCTGCGAGGTTAGACAGAGGTGTGCCAGGTGGGCACAGAAGTTGAAATCAACAATTCAGAGGAAGACCTCAAGGTTGTTGAATACCTTGGAGGCAAGGTTGTGTATGAGAAAACATAGTTGCAGACAAAATCTCTGAGGAGTTCTGTGAAGCTCTGCCAGGAGGGCATTGAGCAGGTGCAAGGAGTGAAAATAAGACAAAATTGTTGGATGTTTTGTTAGAAAATACTCTTCCAAGAGGGCATTGAGTAGATGTACAGATAGGCACAAGAGAAAATAACTCTTTGAGTTCTAGAATTAGTAGAAGAGTCCAAGAGGAAGGATCTTTGCAGGGTTGTTGAACACCCTGAAAGACTCAGCAAGAGGTTGCTTGAGTAAAGGAGCGCCAGGAGGGCATCATATTTCTCCATCTACAGAAGAAGGAAGAAGAGTAAAATCCCTTAGAGGTTTGAGTTCATGAGTAAAGATCAGGACGGATAGCACTTTCATGTGCGAAGACTCTGTAGGAGTGCAGAGGTAAAAAATCTCCAAGGATTTGAAGAAAATCTCAGGAGGGATAGCGTTTTTACACGCGCAGGCGAGAAATCAGAGTAAAGGAGCTCGTAGGGAAAAGAATTTAAGGTCTAGGCCTTGTTCATTTAGAACTCTTCCAAGGCTAGGAAGAAAAGCATCAAATCTCGGGAGGAGCAACAACTACTGTTGGATGATCTGAAGAGATCTGGACCGTTGAAGGTTTCCACGTCCAGGAAGTAGTGCAGTGGAGGAACGCCCAAGAGAAACGATCTGAACCATTGGATCTTTCGTAGAACACCCATCAGTCGTCCGATCTGATAGAGAAGCAAAGGGGTTACGACTATTTCCAAAGGTTCAAGCTCAGGAGATCGTGAGCTGTCGGACCTCACTTAGATACCCATCAGTCATGGGATCTGACAGGAGTTGCATGGGGTTAAACCCTCATAAGCAAAGAGAAAGTCCCCAAAGGCATCGGGATATCGGGACTTCGGAATTTGGGATATTGGAAGTCTCGAGGACAAGAGATCGGGTCAATTCATAGTGAAAATCACAAATTTGATCTGAGCCATCCATCTGCTAGACACGTGGTGGAGATCAAGAACCCGTTCATATTTCGGCTACCGGGGTTTCGAGTTGACAGAGAAATTGTGACATCGGGGAATCACAAGTCGTGAAATCCTGAACTGAATCAGGACCATCCGTCTGTTGAGACACGTGGCGACGATCAAGAGTCCATCGAGATTTCACATGTTGGGACTTCGGGGATCAAGAGGACAAGATGTGGAGCATTTCGACATTTGATTTCACGAAATCGCGAAATCATTGAGGACCGTCCATCATAGGAGGACGCGTGGCGGAAATTCAAGAGTTCGGGGAAATCCCGATAGGAAAGTCCATCGGCATATCGGGGTTCAGCATTTCGCGAATCCTGAAGATAGGAGACCCGTTCATTTCGAGAACAGAAGTTCCGAAATCGAAAAGAAACGGAAGCCTAGTTGTGGGCCAGTGCCAGGAATCGTGTCGGAGGTTGACATTTCGGGATTTCGGCAAATAGAGAATCAGGATTCAGAGGTTCGAGAATCCTGAGGACAAAGTGTCCATGCGTTTTGGCATTTGAAAGATTGAAATCGCGAAAGACATAGGATTACGGTCATATGATATAGTGGTCACATGGACCAGGAGATAGCCATGGGGCTAAAGGTTATTAAATCATTTCAGCACATCGACGTTTCGTGGATCGACATTTCGGGGGTCCATTGGATGAGAGGTTGAGCGCTTGGGTTGCACAACCCCAAAAATAGAGCCGTGGTTTTATGTGTAGTGATAGTGTGGGCCAAGACTTAGCCCTGAGGGTTAGTCGCCAAGAAAGAGGTGCATCGACATATCGGAAGATCGGTGATCGGGAGATCACGAGAACAGTGGTTCTCATGACATCAAGAATTAAGAAACCCCGACACCCGAAGTTTTCATTTCCTGTGGGGAAAATGTTCACGGTCGCATTCGGGCCGTGAAGGAAAATGAAGGACCTGTGAAACAAATTTTAACAGAGATTCCAGTGGGAATCGAAAGAGCCACTTCGGCTCAGGAAGATATATGAATGATCCTTAAGACCGGGAGGTCAGCGCAGAAACTCTATCGAGGTAGAGAGGTGGCATATGCGTCAAAAGGATGTTGGGGTCTTGGTACTGCCACAACATCTTGGTTAAGATAAGGCCTGGAAGGATTATTTTGATTAGCCATCAAAGATGGATTTTTTGAAGTGTTAGATGTTTGAAAAGATTCAAAAGATGAATTTTCCTCATTAGAGGACTCTCCTCCTAAAGGAGGTGGAGAAGGATCGGGTGGTGAAGGATGAAATCCAGATCCCCCAACACCTAGAATGAGTGTTTTCGATGGATCGGTCAAGATATCATTCAATGTGTAATTTGGTGTACCAGTGGAACAAGTATCTTCTTGTTGATTGGAAAAATCAAGGGGTTGTTGTAATTATTCACCAAACTGTCTAAGTCTCGCTAATGTCTCTTTGTTTATTATTATTGATTGATGAGAATTTTGGATAATCTATTGTACATGAATTCCCTGAGGAAGCAGTGTTGCAGGTTCAACGGGAATAATAGGTTGGGCTTCAGATGTAGTGGTTTCCTCGAGTATAACAGTGGATTCTAAGTGACTACGAATTATAATAGGGGAGGGATTATTAGGAGGTGTCTTTTGACCCCCTCGTGCCATTAATATCCAGTTTTTCCTCCTTCTAGCGACATTTGTTGAGGAGCATATGTGAACACACAGTCAACTGTAAGGGGAAGCTCGATCTGAGGTTGTGTAAGAAGCCTAAGATGTTTGGAATGACTCACCCTGACTGGTTTTACGACTTTGTTGGCTAATATATGGATCTAATATAAACTATAAAAATAAAATAACTGACTTAATTATCTACTATGTACATTTATGTTATATATTTACATTAGATATGCACATGGTGCAAACATTTATGTACAAAAACGTACAAAATATATATATATAAGGTTTTTGTAAATCCTTGTGAAAGTAATTGCTAAAAAAAATTCAAGTACGAGATAAATATACAAAAACTATTCTAAAACTAATTACTAATTTAATTAAAGAAAAATCACACACAAAAAAGGGAATGAATACAAATTTTAATGATATAACTTAAATGGGAAAAGCAGTTTAAGTTTAAATGTTAATTCTCATTCATTCGTTAAAAATAAATAAACTAAACTAATAAGATACAAACTAACCTGTTACTGATAAACAACCAAAATCAAACTATGATTATGTCTTCATGTGTGAGATATGCTCCAACAACCTATTTTCTAAAGAGAAATCTATGGAAAACAAATTATAAAGTAGAAATACTTGTGATATTACCCTAATAAATTTAGGTAACTAAACGATTCGTATGCCACTTTAGGAAAAATGAAGACAAGTTGCAATAGGATTCATTATGACATTTTATGACTCAATATACAGATAAGGAAGCAATTCCAATCAATGTAATGGATTACAAAAAATTCAAAACATTTGAATCATCTCAAATATTGAAATATATGTCATATAATTTATATGTCATACAGATCACAATAAACTGGAATAATAGAGTCTAGACTATAACATGAAAAAAAAAAGCAAATACATCAAGGCATGTATTGATAAACATATCAAAGATAATTAAATCAACACATATCTTGATCTTTAGAAGAATATGAAAAGAAATATGACTAATATAATATTCATACTAAAAAACTTTACTATTAGAACGAAATCCATTGAGACCAATGTCTACTCATATCCTTCTTTCAAATCAATTATAATCCATTCATGAGAATTCTAATCCCCTTTTGTTTGAGAGAACAAATGAATATTTAAAGGAAGCCATGATTGATTCTCATATCCACAGGATAGAGATCAATCTTTCAAAAATAAAGAGATTGTAATATCCAATCTAAATGAAGTTTATAATAATAAAATATATAACAACTTTATTAAAGTTTGTTACAAATAATTCAAACATAATCGATAATTGTTTGAAACTAAGCCTATTACTAATGAAGGGAAAACCAACATCTTTGATCCTCAACAACTAATCAACGTGCATATCTTCCATGAGACCATTTTGGAGACCTAAAAAATAAAATGAAAAACAAAATTATAAATCTAATTAACTAATTTAAGATAGGATAAAAAATCTTCAATTCTCTACCTATTCTATCTCAAACAAATCATACTAAATAAAATGAACTCAATCATAACATAAAATAAATTTTAGTTTCCCAAAATCAAGCATTTAAAAATGAAGGATTGTGCACTTTTGACCCTGAAATGAAATTGGCATTGGTCAAATGTTTTATAATTACATCTCCAGATTTATTTTGCCTTTTAATTGTTTGAGCTATGCATTTTTGAGATTCCAACTTTAGTTTTCTATTTTTGTCTTCTACTTTGTATTTCGTCTTATGACTTAATTTAAACACATTTGAAAATAAGGCATATCGGAATAATACATCTGAACCCAAGCCAAGCAATCATGACAATGGTTGGATTCCAAACCCAATATTGAATGGTGTTGTTCCTTTTCTACAAATCTTTCTTTAGGTTTTATATCATCAAGTATGCTAGAGAAACCCTCACAATATTGAAGAAAATGATGATACTAAGAGGGGGGTGAATCAATATCAAGTACAATTTAAAAGCTTTTTAAACATATACTTCAACCAGATTATACACTCAATTATATCCAATGAGTAATGAACAATAGTAGAAGATTTACACCAATACACTACAATACACCATGCACAATATATGAGAAATAATCAATACTTATTGTTCAAGGGAATTAATGACTTCCAAAGGTAGTTACAACTTCCAAATATAAAGGGAGGGATAAAACTCTAAAAGGAAGATACAATCCTCCAATATCAAGAGAGGGTTGACCTATCCATCTTTGCCCCTTCCTTCCACCCAAGAATATATGAGAGATAATAAAAATTCGCATTAAATTATCACCATCAACCAACCATCACATAGAACCTGATAATGCTTCCTAAGACTTCCTCAAATTATGCAATTCTTCACTTCTTATAATACCTTGATCCTATAGATAATATAACTCAATGCATTCTCTAAAACTCCTCCAAGTTTCACTCCTTGAATCCTCCCAGAAAAGGAGTTATAGAGAAAATGGTAGACCTTTTTCAATTCTGGTTTATTAAGGAGAGAGAACTTGTACAACATGCCTCACACTCAATATTTAACATAAGATTTTGAAATTCGTACAAAGAAAACTACATCCCATACTCTTTTCAATGCAATTGGTCTCACTTGATTTGTATTCTCTATGAATACATTATGAGTATTTTACCTGGAACACATGTTTATGACTAGCTTCGGGACTAGTCAAAAACCCTATCTTCCATAGAGTGTATCTCCAAAATTATAGTGAATGAAGAGTTGCAATTTTTACCATAGGTACCTAAATATATCTTCTCAATAGACTCTAATTTTCACCATCTGAATCGTTCTAGAAACAAATTTATAGCAAAAATGGTAAGATGACATGTAAATAACATACCTTAGAACACATCACCAAGAGACTTCATCCTCCCTTGAAATTCGGCCTTCTTTACTTCATATTTCCTCTTAAATTCGACTTATATCTCCTTGTTCATTAAAAAACTTGTGTGTGTTTAAAATTAATGTATAATGATATGTATTTATACCCTTTATGTCAGTTCCTTTTAACACTAGGGTCGACATGTATTTTCTTCTTCAATTCACATTGTCATCTTCAAAAATTCATTTGTCCTCAATCATGAGGATCCATGTGACGTGCCACATACCACTAGAAGCGGCATGACCTATACTATCCATCCATGGGTGTTGTATATGCATGTTTAATTTCCTTCATGTCTATCTACTTCGATCAATTGTGGGGTCCAAAATCCAATGGCTAAGGTTGACATCAATGACTACAACCAATGACTAGGGTTGAAATCAATGACAACAACCAATATTCCAACATAAAAGGTGGTAAATTAGAGGAAAAATCATACTGGGTATGATCGTCTTCGGAAGAGTCTTGATCTATTATAGTGATAGTTGTAATTGTATCATCTTTATATTTATTTTTATTTCATATTAACCTGGATATAACTCGACTAACTCTCTTATTTTTGAAATCAAATTCACAATTGTAATGTGAATATTTACCCTTTGTATCTTATTCCTTTGATTCTTCTTCTTTGACTTGACTCGTGGGCTCTGACTAGTAATCAGTCGAAAATCATTCCTTTAGATTAGTAACTACAACTTCTAAATATTTCTTAGGAATGAATTTCTTCTTTCTTAAAATTGTTTGTGTCACCCATAAAGGGTCACTTTGAAGGTCAGACGACGAAACAGGGTTATCGTTGAGTTGAATCTTGATCTTAAATTCTCTTGGTAGAGGTTGAGGGGGTAATACCTCTTCAATATTTTGTACGATATAAACCATAGGAACACTGTTCTAGAGTAATAACTTATTTTTTATGATAAAATCCTCTCAAGTGTCCTCGATACTAACAAGATGATGCTCAAATAAGGTTTGAATAAAACCATGATGAAAAATGCTAGCTTGAGGGTTTTTGTTTGGATGTTGGTAAAAAATAGCCATTTTTTGTAAGCTTGTGAGGAAATATAAAGGAAAATCTAGATGAAAAACTAAGAAAACCATAAGCAAATGCATGAGGAAGTAAAATATCAGACCATCTCGTCCTTCGTAGGTTACAAATTGTTGTATGATTAGCAAGAGGCTGCAACATCTGGGATGGAATAAATATAGGGGCATACCTTTCACATGGTATTTCATTTTCTTATAAATTAACAAAGATTACCAAGGAATGTTTTCAATCCTAGAATTCTTAAACCACTTATCCCCAGAAATAGGAAGACCAGTGGATTTTGCAACGAAATCTTCTTCAATCTGGAACTGGATATCTCCAACCTTAACCCTAATGCCATCAAAAGTTTTGGAGAATTCTTTGGCAACATCTAAATTGAAACCCCTAAATGATTGGACAAAAGTTAGCCAAACTACATGGGAAATGTTCTTAGCCACACCATCATAAATTAACAGGTTTTGTGAACCATTTGTTTCAATTATGACTACAAGGGCCATAATGACAATGAACTAGAATACAATGAGGTCAAATTCACGAGAACAACAAAAATGCAGACTGAGTAGGGTAAAAGGATAAGTCCTAAAGAGAAATGAAGAAACATACCTAACATTAAGAAAAATGCACAACAACTGAGAGTACTCGGTTATTATTCCACACTTGGAATGTTTATTTTTTCCCACTAAGAAAAGGACAGAGGTGTTCGACACAACAAAACCCATGTAACTATCATTTTTTGGCATGAAACCTTGGTCCAAAAACTAATAACTCTCTCCTAATGCAATTATGCTTTACGAAATATCCAGAAGGTTCATTGATAAGAAAATACCATCATAAACAAATATGGGGTAGCATAGGGTTTGGAAATAGTGACAAGAAGTTCGCCCGACCACGTATATTTTAAAACTTTAGGTTGCAATAATTTTATCATAAGCTTAGTCATGGGTCGATGTGTTTAGAACATTCATAACATATCCCATTTCATTCATCCCTATACACAAATCCCATCACTATCGATCTTAGGTTTTAATCCAATAATCATTCCTAGGTCAATTTTCATGTTTATTTTAATAGAAGAAACAACAGCCTTTAAATTATGCATGGGAAAACAACCAACAAAGTTTCTTCTAGTAGTTTTGGACGAAAGAAGGTTAAATTCATGCTTTGCAGTCATGAATTTAAAGGAGAGTACCAGTCATTAATTCACACAAAAATACACAGGAGAAATCAAATGAAAATAAGAAATAACAAGTGTTATAAAATACAAACTTTGAACTAAAATAAATCATCAATCTGACCATTGCACTTGCCCAGGGGTGATCACAAGACAATAGAACGTTTTGAATAGGAAAACAAAACAAGATGATAGTTGGGCTTGTTGAAATGTATGCTTGACACTGAGAGGGGGGGTGAATCAGTGTCACAAAACTTTGGACAATTTTCCACTTTTCATAAATTAATTGAACAACATATATTTATTTCAATTTCTCAACCAATATATAAAAGAATAAATATTTTATTTATTTATTTAACTTGGATGAATACATAAGATCAGTATTCATATTAAAACAATTATGAGAGACCCAAATATATATTACAAGACCCAACTTGTAGTTCTCATATCCAAATGCGAAATGAGGAATCTAACCCTCATAGCAAGTCCTAGATTGTTGATCTCAGATCCAACTGAGATGTGAGGAATCCAATCCTCATACAAGACCGAGATTGTAAACATGAACCAACCTGATAGAATGAACCTTCATTCAATCCATTATATACAAATATATATACTTCAACAAATTAAACTACATATTTTGCTCACCATACTTCTTTGTTTATATAATCTCCCAATAGGTAGGAGTTTGAAGCATTATGTCCCTTTGTTTGAACCATTACACCTCTTCATTTGACTTAATAATAATAATTTCTATTATTATTATTATTATTATTATTATCATTAATAATTTGATTTAAAGACTTCAAATCTCTTGTTTTTCATTTATTTATTTAAAGACTTCAAAACCCTAAACCCTAAACCTATCACTGCAAATGTTGCATAAATTAAGTTCTGCGGAGGTGCTTCCTTCAAACCATGTTTTTAAGCACTACCTCTTCTTTAAACCGTATTCCTCTATCATGAGACCAATGTTTTGTGATTCAGAATTCTTCCCATTTTTTCCTTTTATCCCCAATATGTCCAGTGCGGGGACCATGTTCTCCGAGTTTCGACACTCTGCAACTTTTCTTCTCTTTACTAAATCTTGTTATCTCTGAAGTTATATATTCCAGAGTGTTATATCTCAAGCAACTTAAATTCATAGTTTTAATCCTCATCGTTGATCTCGATTTTGGATCAATGGTCTGATTATTCTTTTAAAAGACTCATTTCTCAAAATTTTCTTATCATTATCTAATGGTTGGGATTCAATTGTGATATGGATGGTTTTCGTTTCCTCCGGTACTTCGCAGCTTCTGGAGTTTTTTCTCTTTATAAACTTCCAATTCTCCTGGACTAAATTTCACCGAAGTGTGTATACTCTATTGATATTGATTTGATGTGTGTTCATAAACTTCAATGGTCCAGATCATATTTTGGAGGTTCGGTACTCCAGGACTCTAGGTTACTAGAACTTTGAAGTATTTCAATTCCTCCAGACTTATAACCTACCGAATAAGTCATAAAGAAGTGGTGACCAATTGTTGTCATTTAACACCTCTGCTTATGCTATCCTTCCACTATACTTGATCAACGGTTGAGAATGCTCGTGAAGTAGATCAATGGTTAGAGTTACTTCATTATTTACACTTACTCTATCCTTCCACTGTACTTGATCAACGATCGAGAATGCTCCTAAATTAGATCAACGATTAGCGTTACTTCATGATTTACACTTACTCTTTCATGATTTACGATTACTTTGTCCTTCCACTATACTTGATCAATGGTCAAGAATTCTCCCAAATTAGATCAATGATTAGCATTACTTCGTGATTTACACTTACTCTATCCTTCCATTGTACCTGATCAATGGTCAAGAGAACCTAGAAGATATTACATCAACGATCATCATTAACTTCGAACTTCAACGCTTCGGGTATTTGATGGTAGTAGAAACTGGACATCCCCGAAGGACTTACTCCCAGAGTGACATAGCTTGATGACGTCATTGTTGACGTGGCACTGGTTGAGTGGCTTCCACATGTCACCTAGATTTGTGACTTTCGTATACCTAAAGTTCCAACCAGACCTGGACAATTGTCACTATATGAATGCACCACATGTCATTGTTGATGTGGGTTATTACTGCGTGTAACAAGTGTCTTACTTCATGACTTCAAAAATCTGGCCTTTGGGTGAACTTACATGTTCTAAACCCTTTTCCACCGAAGTGGTCAGCGTCGAAGTTGACAGTCTCCTTGTGATATTACGGTTGTTATGTTTTAATCCAGATCAACGGTTGGCATGACTTTGGGGATTCGATCTTTGGGTAATCTTACATGTTCTTGGCTTCTTTTTTCTAGAGTGATCAACATCGGAGTTGGTTTCTGCTATGCAACTCTGATCTGACGGCTTAAGTCACTTTCGAATATTCAATCATACGGCCATGATTTTCTCCTTCTTTATGTAGGTTTCCTCTGTGATCCAATGGTCATATTTAGATCCAAATTATGGATGAACGAATCCAGTTTATTTATTTTTATAAAGGTTTCCACCTGTAAAATTTATCTTTCTAAAAACTGATCTCCTATGCGACCTCAAAAGAACTATCTCTTATGAGATTTGGAAAATGTACCTGTAACAAAGATCATTGATCCTTGAAAGTGATCGAATATTACATCGATGGCATTTACCATACACATTTTCTATTGAAATTTATCCTTGCTGCTATGTTGCATTATTTTTCCATCAATGATGCTTCATTACATATGGATAGACCTTATTGGCCATCCCGACAATAATGCAAACTGTATAACTTTGTTCATGATTTATTCATGTTGTCTAACTTTGTTCATGATTGACTCATGTTACCATCAATGATAACACACAATCAATAAAGCCAACGATCTCCCCCTTTGTCATTGAGGGAAACATATCTGTAAAATAAAAATGATTTCATACCTTTGCTCCCCATGTCACTGATATTCTTCTCTATCTGATAGCAAATTTGTTTTCTTCTTAACTTTGTTTTACTGCTTCTCTCCCACTTTGACATCAATGAAAAAGAGTGAAGCTCTGACTATTTTTATCCCTCTGTAAATTTAGTAACTAGTTATCCCAATTCATTGGGATATTTGTGTTTAAATAAGTAGTCTTCTTGATACTAACTTGTAGTGATACCAATTTGTAGTGATCAAGTCTTTTAAACCTAATCTAATTACTTTATTATTTGATAACCTAAATACCCCCCCCTGATTTTTTACTATCTTTCCTTTGTCAAATAGGACAAGGGAATGAATATTACTAATCTTGTTGATATGCTTCTTATTCTTCTTTGATATTTCATAGAATATCAATTGAGGATTGATAGCAATTGATTTAATACCAATTTTATTATCAATTTCTCTTTGTCGATTGATACCCCTTGAACTTCTTTGCTAATTTTTCTCTTCTCCCCTTTATACAAAAATGACAAAAATGATATTTTCTTGTTCCCTATGAGTTTATACTCCCCCTAAGGAGATGCTCTCCTTTGTCCATTTCCTCCTTCTTGTATTCTACATCTCCCCCTATCAATGACTTTTATTTCTTTGGATAAATGATTATGAATTCATCGGGATTGTGTCATATTCTTCTTGTAAATGTGTTGAACCCGCACATAATAGATCTAGATAGAAAATACCACACACATTTGTAGAGAGAAATTGAGAAAGAAGAAAAAAGAGAGAAAGAATGGAATAATTCTCATTAACCGTAATGAATAACGAATAATTTACACATGATATACTCTGTATAACTCAACCAATGCACATTGGAGGTGAAGCCAATGCACCATAGTGGTGGTCTAGAGTGATTTGGACACACACCAGTGGTTACGGGAGTGAACTTCCACCTAGTCTAGTATCTCAGGCAATTACGAGAGGGAACTACCACCTAGCTGAGTTAACTAGTCTACCAGTCTTCAGTTAACTGACTGAAACTGAGTGAAGTGAGGAGGAGATCAGGGAATCATGGGTAATGTGATAGTATGGGGATGATCCCAAGGATAATTCACATTAGCTGGTGATGATCCCAATGTTGCATGGTGACAAAACCAATGCAACATCTAGACTCCACTCAACTAGTCAAATTGAAGTGAAAACTGAAGAGAATATTCTCCTAGAGGAATGTTCTCCCTAAACTTTAGGAGACTGGATAAAGACTAATAAAAATAGGAAAAATAAATCCTAGGTGTGTGTGAAGTAACTCCAACACCCCTAAACATCACTATGGTGAAAATAAATAATGTGTTCTGACAACAA
>SNQJ01S0143827.1:0-24663 GCA_010110895.2 Picea sitchensis
TTATTGGTCCACGTGTATCGACCTTTGGCTGGTTTAATATCAAGGAGGTCCCATGCGGAGGCTAAGTCCTCTACCCATTCTCTGGCCGGGTCTCTCACTATCGAGCCTCCCCTCTTCTCGTCCTGGGCTAGAGTTACGTTTAGATCTCCTCCGAGGATGATATTGGTGAGATTGTTTTGCTGGAGATAGGTCTGCAAGGACTCCCAACTGTGTTTTTTTTCCCCCAAAATCTGTGGAGCATAAATATTAAAGATGCTTACCTGACAGCCTGTGTCTTTGTGGAGAAATCTGGAGTGAATCCAATGCATGCAGATGTCAGAGCTGAGCATGTCTATTTTGGAGGCATCCCACATTGTGCAGAGCCCTCCTGAGGCACCCATGGCGTTTCCGGCAACTCCAAGGCTTCCTTTTCAAACATTCAACAAGGTTTTGAGCACATCTTGCTGGCTCATTTTGGTCTCCTGGAGCAATAGGATACTTGCTTTCGAGGTTTTGAGAATATCTTTTAACGCTTCTTCCTTCCTTTTGCTGCCCATCCCCCTACAGTTCCAGGAGGTTGTGATCATTATAAACCTTGGGGGGGGGGGATGGCCTCCTTGGGAGGCTTTGGCCTGCTTCCGCGTGTTATGAACAGTCATCTCCTGTTTGATGGTGGGTTGTGACCCATTGAGCACTTCTTTATAGGTTTCCTGGTTCCTTTCAGCGTTTTTTGATTTCCGGCCTCTTCCCTTTTTCTTTGGGGTGGCCCAAACCTCATTTGCTTCGTCTGATTCGCTGCCTATAGAGATCTCCCCTTCCTCTATGTTCTGGTTGTCGTCCTGCTTCTGGGGGGAGTTATTTTGCGTTCCTGCTTCTTCTGTTGGCGTATTCCCCTTGTCTTCAGGATTCTGATCTTTCTTTCCTCCCTCTTGAACTTCTTTATTTGGATCTTGTGCTCTTTCCTCCGTTTCTTTGGCTAATATTCTGAAGCTGTTCTCCTTTTCTGTGGTTTCCGTGGGTTTGGTTTTCTGTGGTTCTGTCTGCTCATTCCTTTGGCCTCTTGCTCTTGATCTCCCTTTCCGGGCTTGCTGCCATCCTTCGTCCCCTTATTTTTCAGCGGAGGGGGGAATTTTTGGACAGTTTCTTTGAAAATGGCCATATTCGCGGCAACCTCTGCACTTGAACAGAAGCTGTTCGTAGTCCAACTTTTGGAAGTGTTGCCAGTTTCCGACCTTCAGCTTTATTGCCTCTGGTACGCCTACCTCCAGATCAACCTCTACACAGATCCGCGCGCAGGAATACTGGTCTCTTGGTTCTACTCTGTTGATGTAGTGCCCAAGTCCATTGCCTATTGCCTGAAGCGAGGAGGGGTTCTAGCAATGGATCGGCAAGTTGGGGAGTCTTACCCAGAGCGGGACATCCTTGGGGACTTCTGAGGTAGGGTCAAAATTCGGGGTCCATCTGTTTAGGTATAGCCCTTGAGTGCCCATGAAGTATGGGCCGTTTCTGAAAATCAGATCTCTGTCCTCCTGGGAGATAAATTTGAAGATAAAGTATCCACGCCCGACCGCGTAGCAGGTCACACTATTTGTTATCAGAGGTCTCCAGTTTCGTTGAACCCAGTTGTCTGTGGATCTGGTTGAGGGCCAGAGTCCCATAAACTGACCGATGAGTCCTCGTTCAGAGAGAGATAGGGCAACTTTCATTGGGTATTCCGGAGGGAGGTCGATCTTTGGAATATCATTCAATTTCTTGACAAAGCTCGTAGCGTCTGAGACGACCGACTTCTTGCTGCAGGCTTCTACCAGGTGTCGGAAGGAGGGGGCGACGGATCCCCTCCCTGGGCTGCCATGGCGGCGCACTCCAATCCCTATCGTAACAGATCTAGGTCAGGGGCGCGCGCGCGGAAAGTGGTAAGTTGTATATTAACTCCTACATCAAATCCATCTTGTTATTCTTGTGTTCGATGATAATTCAGGAACAATGGAACTATTACGCCCATCACTAATAGTGATTCCTTGTAGATTATACAAAGTTACAAACCAAACTCCCTTCAGCAACACCATTTCTCCTCAAACCATCCTGCAGGTTTCCTTTTCAAATATTGTTGTTACCCCTACATTGTCCATTTTGCTTAGAAAAATCAAATTTCTGGCCAATCATGGGATGTGCAAAACACCAAGTAGTGTTCTAATCCTTTCATCTATGAGCCTCTAATTGAATTTTCCTCGACCTATGATTCTGGTTGTTGAGTCATCACCTAGGAAAACATTACCTCCATCATACCTTTCATATTCACAGAATATGAAAGGATGCACCTGAGTCAACCAACCATGCCTCATGATATCCATGTGTTCTTGAAGAAGCCAAGTACACATCCCCTCCTTCTTCCTTGGAAGTGTTTTCTTCTGTAGAAGGAGATTCTTCAGATCCCTTCTTTTTCTCATCTTTGGATCTACATTGCTTCTTGTAGTGCCCTTCTTTTTCTCAAATTTGGATCTACATTGCTTCTTGTAGTGCCCTTCTTTTTCTCAAATTTGGATCTACACTGCTTCTTGTAGTGCCCTTCTTTTCCACATCTCCAACATACATTTACAAACTTTCTGGGAGATTTAGATCTACCCTTAGACTTAGATATCCCACTTGAGGACTTAGATCTATTTCTTTCCTGGGAGCATCCTCTTGCAAATAATGCATCTGTGCTCTATCCTTCCATGTTCTTCCATCTCATCTCCTCTGACAACAAGGATGATACCACTTCATCAAACTTCAAGTAAGTTGTATTACTACCTATTTCCACAACCAGACTATCCCACGAGTCTGGTAAAGAGCACAATAAAATGATACACTTATCTTCATCTGAAATTTTAATCTCAACAGATACTAACTGACTTAGCAAAGTATTGAATGTGTTCAAATACTCTTCCACCGAGTCTCCATCTCTCATCCTCAGGTTATACAACTTATTTGTCAGGAAAATTTTATTTACTAGGGACTTAGACTAATACAACTTCCCCAACTTATCCCATAAATATTTGGCTGTAGCTTCCTCTGACACATTCAGTAACACTGAATCTCAGAGACATAGTCAGATTGTGATCTTCGCCTTCCAATCCAACTTTTTCCAATCATCTATTGAAGTTATTTTAGGCGTAGTACCTAGATCCACTATGATCCATTGATCTATATCCACCGACAAATCTTCCATCTTGAGCTTCCACAACTCAAAACTTTTTCCATTAAACTTCTCAATCTCCATTTTCGAGTTGTTTGCCATTTCTTTTCACCTGAAAAATCAATACCACAGATCTCCCACTGTAACAAGGCTTATATGTTAGGATATTTAGACACTTAGGAGTTAGTTGAGATCTACTTGGTCTAATATGTCGTTAGGTAAAAGTGTGTTTCTTTAGTATGCATTTGTAGTTAGGAAATCTGACGGTCACGATATGTTCCCGACATAGAGTGATCTGACGATTCATATTCTCCTCGATATTAGTAGCCATTGATCTGTGGCTTAATACCCAATTGGTCCATGATATCTATTTAAAGAGCATGGAGGGTCATTTGCCGATGATCGATTGTGAGAAACTCTATTGTAAAATCTCTCTGTAATATTTTTCTTTTGCATTAATAAACTTCTCCAAGTGGCTGCGTTGGTTGGGGCCATGGATGTTTCCCCGTAGGGTTTTACCACGTGAAAACATCAGTGTGTTGATCTTTGATCTGGTTATGTGAGTGGTTACTGAAGGTGTTCTTCCTCCCTTGGAATACCTATGTTGTCAAACATTATCACAGTCTTGAGCCAAACCCTTGACCACAAAGGCATCCCCTTGAAGCCAACAAAGCTCTGATACCAAATATAGATTTTAACCTTGTGCAATTATTTACTGCAAAAACTTTTTCAATAAAAGAACAAAAAAGATACAATGGAAAATACAAACATTACACTAAGATTTTTCCCCTGGAAACCCAAACCGAGAAAACCAACATATTCTATATTTATTCATAGTGATACATTGTTTACAATACAATATTCATATAGGAGCCAACCGAATCCAAAACCCTAACCCATTGACCTGGATTAGTCAATAATCTTAATTCCTTAACCGGAAATAGAAAACCATCGACAAAAACCATGTGCCGAAAAACCGCCCAACAATGGACATGAAAAACAAGGAAAATATGTGACACGTTTCTCGAGGTAAAAAAGAAATTTCTCGGGGCATTTCCCCCGAACCCCCGCACAGGGGGGCTATCTGTAGTATTCCAAATATATAATAGTATGTGGAACAAAAATATTTTATCTAGAAATGGAAGAACAACAATGATATAATGAGAACATACCAGAATAATACCAGTAAGAGTACGTTGATGATAGCAATGTTCACTTGCCTCTTCGAGGGGGCAACCTCCAGTAAAGTAGAGCTTTATTACAATAATATCAAACACAAAATTTCTCATACCCTCTACTCTTATTTATACTAAATCTATCTATCCAAAAGAACAATCTAGAGGAAGATCCTTCTAGAAGCGGAAGCTTCTTTAGGTCTTCTTACAATTGACTTATTCCTCCTTATTGTTAGAACTTATTAATAATGACCTTTATTACATGGAAATATATTATTCTACCCACTTGAGGGGTTAGGTAGGTTAGGTCCCGAACATGCCCCCCACCCCTTTAAAATTAGCCTTGCCCTCAAGGCTTGAGATGAGGAAATCACTGCAGAATGTTAGCTGGCTCCCGGGTGGCATCTGCGCGAGTTGTATCTTTCCAATGGACTAACACTTCCTTGATGGTGCGCTGATGAAGACGACGCTCACATTGGTCCAAAAATTCTTCTGGATACAACCAGATGGATCCTTCTTCATCCAACTCGGGAAGGATGGTTTGAGTTTGGCGCTTAGTTCCAATCACCTTCTTTAAGCAAGAGACATGAAAAACATGATGGAGCTTAGAAGAACTAGGGAAAGCTAAGTGATAGGCCACCTGTCCCACGCGCTTGAGAACTGTATAAGGACCATTAAATTTGGGCGCCATTTTCTAAAAATGTTCAACCTTGAGTGAATTTTATTTATAAGGTTGCAGTCACATAAATACTTGGTCTCCTTCAACAAATTGACATTATGAGCGACCTTGATCGACTTGTTGCTTCATGTGATTCTGAGCCATGAACAAATTCTCTTTCAGGGTACATAGAATAGCTTCTTGAATTTTAAGTGTTTGGTCAACCGCCTGAACCTTCGAGACACCTGGCATGTAGGAGAGAACGAAAGGTGGCTTTTGTCCATATACTACTTCAAAAGGAGTCATGCGAGTAGTTGTATGGTAAGAAGTGGTGTACCACCATTCAACTAATGGTAACCATTGAGCCCATTGATTTTGCCTTTCAGAGGAAAAGCAACTCAAATAAGTCTCCAAACACTTGTTGACAACTTCAGTTTGACCATCAGTTTGGGGATGATAGGCGGTGTTGAGATGCAATTGGGTGCCTTGTAGCCTGAACCGTTCTTGCCAAAAATTGTTGGTGAAAGTGGGGTCTCGATCAGAAACAATAGAATGAGGCATGCCATGAATATTGAAGATACGATCCATGAAAATTTGAGCCACAGTGGTTGTAGTAAATGGATGTTGAACAACACAAAAATGAGCATACTTGGAAATATGATCAACTACCACCATGATGACTGACTTATTTTCTGATTTAGGTAATCCCACAATGAAATCCATAGAGATGTTCCTCCAAATAGCGGGTGGAATAGAAAGCGGTTGGATTGTGCCAGGGGCTTTGATTGCTTCTCCCTTATTACGTTGACAAAGATCACATTCTACCACAAAAGTGTGAACGTCCTTTTTCATACCATCCCAGAAAAAAGAACATTTGACCCTGTCATAGGTTTTGGTAAACCYTGAGTGCCCAGGTGTGGGAGTAGMATGAAGCTCACAAAGCACCGTGGATTTAAGTTGTGATTGTTTAATTAAATACAAACAACCTTTGTAGTGAAGCTCATCATTGTGCCAAGAGTACCCTGGGGAAACTGGAGAATTGTCTTGCAATTGTTGGATTAGATGCGAAATTTTAGGATCTTGTAGCCATTCCTAGAGAACAACTTGGAGCCAATATGGGACAATGAAGGATAGGGAGAACATGGACCCTTCATCTTCATATTTTCGAGAAAGAGCATTAGCAATCACATTTTCTTTCCCTTTCTTGTAAATGATCTCATAATCATATCCAAAGAGATTAGTTACCCATTTTTGTTGCTCTTGAGAGGAACGTCATTGCTCCAAAAAATACTTGAGTCTTTGATGATATGTCTTAATTTGGAATCGTTGCCCCAAGAGATAAGGGCGCCAAAGATCCATTGCATGCAAAATAACCAACATTTCATTTTCATAGTTTGATTGGCCCAAATGGTGTTCTGACAATTGTTTACTGGTAAAGGCCAAAGGTTTGCCCTCTTGCATTCGGACTGCTCCAATTCCTCTCCCAGAGGCATCACATTCTAGGAAAAATGTCTTTGTGAAATCAAGAAGGGCCAAGACCGGAGTAGTGCACATAGTCGCCTTCAATGCTTGAAAGGCCAAATCAGTTGCAGGAGTCCAAGTGAAATAATTAGTTTTAAGTAGAGCAGTGAGAGGTGCCACAATCTTTCCATAATTCTGAACAAACTTGCGATAATAGCCTATTAAACCCAGAAAACCACACAAGATTTTGATAGTCTTGGGGCAAGGCCAATATTGCATTGCTTCAATCTTCTTAGGATCCACCCAGACACCAGCCTTGCCAACAATATGACCCAAGTACTCTATTTTTGAGGCCGCAAAGGCACATTTAGAGTCTTTGAGGAAAAGTTGATGTCGAGAGAGTAGATGAAGAACTTGATCCACATGGGCAAGATGGGATTGCCAAGTTTTACTATAGATGAGAATATCATCAAAGAAAACGAAGACAAAATGACGAAGAAAAGGACAGAAGAGATGATTCATGAGGCTTTGGAAGGTGGATGGGGCATTACACAGGCCAAAGGGCATGACCAAGAACTCATAATGACCTTCATGAGTTCGAAAGACAGTCTTGGGGATGTCAGTGTCTTGCATACGTATCTGGTGGTAGCCAGAACACAGATCAAGTTTAGTGAAATATTGAGCACCACTCAACTCATCCAAGAGATCATCAATGACAGGAATGGGAAAATTGTCCTTGATGGTGAGTTTATTGAGGGCACGAAATTCAGGACACATGCACCAAGTAACTTCTTTCTTAAGTACCATGACCACATGAGAAGAATAAGGGTTGGTAATAGGGAGGATAACACCGCTTGTAGTAATTCCTGCACTATTTTCTCAATTTCATTCTTTTGGGCAAAGGGATGACAATAAGGGCGAACATTGGGAGGAAGACTGTCAGGAACAAGGGGTATGGAATGATCATGAACACCACGAGAAGGCGAAAGTCCTCGAGGAGTGGAAACAATAGCTTGGTGTTTGGAGAGAATATCTTGGAGGGCAGGATGCACAGAGGGTGTCTCAACCACGTGAATAGATTGGCGTTGAGCAATAATACTGGAGTGACCTTTCTTGAGTAGCTTTTCCATGTGATGGGAATTGATGATCTCAGGAGAACCAACTATGAGACCTTGGAAGTGATACATTTTTCCCTCATGTTGGAATTGCATGGTTAATTCCTTAAAATACATAAGAATGGGACCCAAAGTGCGTAACCATTCAAGACCTAGCACAATGTCACAACCGCCCATTTCAATGGCAAACATATGAGATTTCAGGTGGTAATGTCCAATTTGAAGACATACATTTTCACAACACCCACCACATTTCATGGACCCACCATTGGCTATCATAATTTGAAAATTATTGGCAACACGAATATAACAATTGCTTTCATGGGAAATGCGACGATGAATAAAATTGTGGGTGCTACCACTGTCAACAAGGATGATGACCTTCCTATTCTTAATATATCCAATGAGTTGGAGGGTTTGTGGAGCAGAGAAGTGAGTGAGGGCATGCAAGGAAATGAATGGTTCAACTTCAGATGGGTCAGCGGGCTCCTGGGTAGCATCGGGAAGGGAGGATCTTCAACAAGTAGAACTGTCACATCTTCGTCGGGAACATCTTCGGAAATGGCCATAAAAAGTTTTTGTTCCTTACACTTGTGCCCCCTAAAATATTTTTCATCACAATTATAGCAAAGACCCTTCAGTTGGCGTTCATCCATTTCATCCCTATTTAATTTCTGGACCTTGAGGGGAGTGACATGAGAGTTAGGATTAGTGGGTCAAGGGCGAGGAACAAAAGAATATTTTTTGTTCTAGAAAAAACAACTTGTTGGGCCTCTTTAGCACGTCTAGTAGCTTCCAACCAAGTCTGAGGGCAGGCCATGAGAACCTAGGATCAAATTTCATCCTTTAGGCCACTGATAAAACATTCACGAAAGAAAGCATCTGACATACCCTCGGTTCGAAAGGCCAAATGCTCAAAAGTAGTTATAAAGTCTTCCATTGTGCTTTACTATTTCAACTTAGTCAAACGACTGAGATAGTGGGTATCAATGTTAAAGCAGTCATAGAGCTCTACAACAAACTAGTTCCATGCAATACACTCCTAATGTGAATTTTTACTCCATTGCCACCATTTCTATCGTTCAGGATCTAGATAGAGGATAACATAGCGAAGTTTGGCCAACTCATCAATAATATCATGCAGAGAAAAATAATGCTCCATTTGAGTGACCCAACCCGTAGGATCGGATCCATCAAATTTATTGACCTCGATGCGGGGAAGATGGGGGTCACGCTAAAAGAGTTGGATTGAAAATGTAGAGAATGAGAGGAATCAACAACATCGGGTTGGTCTGAGGAGGAAGGACCGGAAGGGCAGTTCAATAACCGGCTAACAATAGATTGAAGGGTGTTAAATTGGTTCATGAAGTTGGCTTCCATGGTGTCAAATTTTTTCTTGACTTGGGTCTCGAATTGTGCACAGCAGGAATTGGTGGAGCCAATCTCAGATATCGCGTGATTGATGGAATCTTGCAGGTCTTGGTTGCGAGTGGTGGCCATTTAGAGAGGGGAAGTGCAGGAAAAGAAAAATGGGTGGGTGGGACCACAAAAAAGGACTTATAATTGATCGATACCATGATGATCAAGCCAAGAAGGGAAATATAATGGAATAGGTGGAAAAATAGGGAAGCTGAGAAGGGTTCGGGTCCACAAAAAAAAAGGATTAAAAATGAAAGGTATGACTGCGATCAAGGAGAAAAGGAGAATCCAATGGGATAGGTACGGAATAAGTGTGTTGGTGGGACCACTATACTCGCAGAGTTATACTCTGTCATGAATAATACTGCAATGAAAAAATGCCCAAATGCTTTACATGAAGAAATGTGTAGTAATTTCGCAACCAGAATGCAAAGGGTACAGTTGTGTCAGCACGAATAAAACTGCACTGACGAAATGCCCAAATGCTTAGCATGAAGAAATGTGTAGTAATTTCACAACCAAAATGCAGAAGGTATAGTTGCACGACAATAGATCTTGTTTGTTCTATTTTTGTTTCCATCCCAAGGGTTAGGGTATTCAAGGTTTCTACAAACAAGGGTTTGCCCCGTGCTATAGCTCTTTGATATACGTGTGAGGTCCAACAGTGGTACTCAACCCAATATCTCAGGGAACCAACTAAGGAGGCTAGACCATTCCCTTAGTCGTACTACTTGACTACTCAGGTACTAGAGAGTATCTTCCCGAGTGTTGTTTTCGATGGCACTATAGCAGTCGGGAGACCGATTGGTTTATCTACAGAGGGCTTCAGGAGATCTAGGCCGATTTGTATACATGTGTTGCCTAATGCACTACCACTCGAAGGGGTACCAACAACGGTTACAAAGGTGGCCAAAAAATGTGCACTTGAGTACCTCTTGTATTTCCTGTGTGTATTACTCCCCAATCGCGGTTTTATGCACGTAACGATAGATCTTTGTAGCTTTAAGATGCCAGAATACGTCTCTACCCTACAAAAAATTAACCCACAATTTTCTGCCGAGGAAAGTGCTCTGATACCACTTGTAGTATTCTAGATATAGAATAGTATGCAGAACATAAATATTTTAGCTAGAAATGGTAGAACAACAATGATATAACCAAAACAATACCAAAATAATACCAATAAGATCACCTTGATGATAACAATGTTCATTTGCCTCTTCGAGGGGGAAACCTCCAGCAGAGCAGAGCTCTATTACAATAATATCCAAGACGAAACTTCCCATACCCTCTACTCTTATTTATACTAAATCTATCCATCCAAAATAACAATCTAGAGGAAGATCCTTCTAGAAGAGAAAGCTTCTATTAGGTTTTCTTACAATTGATTTATTCCTCCTTATTGCTGGGCCTTATTAATATTGACCTTTATTACATGGAAATATATTATTCTACCCCCTTGAGGGGTTAGGTAGGTTAGGTCCCTAACACTATCGCCCCCCTGCAACCCCTCAAAGCCCCCTGCACACCCAACGTAACGTAGCAAACACTATAGCTAGTCATGAAAAGAATACAACACATACCCAACACTAAACACAGTTCTAAAATATTCAAATGACGATGAAATAACTCACTGGTCACTAGCCTGAAATTTACATTCTGAAATGAACTACATGCAATCATTGGATCATTGTCTTTAAGGTCACAAATTGCCCAGATTTATACACAAGTTTCCATGCTATAAGTCGTGGTAAACTCATAATCTTTGGGTGACAAACATGTGCGATCACCACAAGTTTGTTGTCCTCACTGTAAAACATAACAACATTAAGTTTGTGGTCCTATAAATTTGTTTTGACATCACCATTGCATTTCACATACAATGCCATCAACTATCGAGAGTGCAAACTCACTCTTGTTACAAACAATTTCATCTTTTTATTGTCTCTAATGTCATCATTTTTTGTTCAACATTCAGAGGTGACCTCACTGTAATCAAAATATTTTCCAATATTCACATGTGCAATATTTTTGACCCTCCCATTTTGGCTTAATTCTAGAGGGAGATCTACTTTAAGAAGTGGCCATGCTATTTGAAGAAATATCCTTCACTCATGTATTCCATGAACTGAACCAAGAAGCTGACATGTTATCAAAGGAGGGTCAAAATATTGTTGTGGGCACTGTCTCTGAGGAGTTTCTTGATGAAGTCTCATTTGTTTTGGTCTTTGATTTGAAGACTTATGGAATTACTCACTGAAGTTATGTTGTTTTATAGGAAGATTTATATTTTATGTAGGGTTATCCTTATGATAGGCTCAAAGCCTTACAATGTTTTTTATGGATTATATTTTGAGACTCATGATGTGTATAATCAAGATTGTGATGATGTCTTTAGGGTGATATGCCAAGGAAAAGATATATGGTTTTGGATGGTTTTTTTGCTTTCAGACTTGGTCTGTAAACTTTATGTGTGTCTCAACACCTGCAAAATGTAATTTTCATTCTCTTTGTAATAAAAATTACAATTTTTTTCTTGGGAAATAAAGCATTTATTGACCTTGAGATGGAAATGACTACTTTCTCGGTCTTAGCTATTCCTAATATTCTAATCCCTTCATGTTGGAATGTGATGCATCAAGTGTTGGATGAGGGGTTGTCCTAATGTAGGATGAAAGGACTATTGCATATGAGAACTAAACAATGACAAATAAAGAAAATAATTATGCCTATATATGATCAACAAATGTTGGTGATCATACATGTATTGGCAATGTTCGTGCAATACTTACTTGGTTCTTAGTTCACACTACACAATGAGGACAAATCATGACAGTTTGAAGTATTTACTGGAACAAAAGGATCTAACACCCACACAACATAAATGGATTTCTAAAATACAGGTATACGACTTATCCATTGATTATAAGGGGAACACTAATACAGTTGTTGGTGCATTTTTCGGGTTAAGTGGGTCAAAATACAAGGAATTCCAGTAGCAAGGGGAAGATGAAGCAAGGGGAGTAACAACTGGTATTAGAGACTCTGTGAATATATTATTATTATTCCCAATCCAAGCAAGGATAGATGTACAAGGAGCATAGCTTCTCTGCATGCTAACGTTAGATGTTATCGAACTTGATCCATGCATGTTGCAAAATCCATTGCAACTACTACATCACAAAGGGATACGAGACATAACACTAGTCTAGCTAGGTAGGCCTTCTCACATTTTAAATCCTACACAATTCTTGGAAGATTATGCTAGTAGTAATGAAGAAAACCAAAACCTCATGTGTGAACTAAACCCCATATTGAACTCTGGGTGCAAGCTAATTTTAATCAATTTCAAAAAAATTACCTCGAAGAGGGGCTACATGGGGTTGACAAAATCTGTTGAAGAGTGAAGAGGGGATGCGTGGGGCTTCCAAAAATCCGTTGAAGAGTGAAGAGGGGTTGTGTGCTACCAAAAATCTGTTGAAGAGTGAAGAGAGGTTGCGCGGGGCTGCCAAAACTCCATTGAAGAGTGAAGAGGGGTTGTGTGGGGCTGCCAAAAATCCGTTGAAGAGTGAAGAGGGGTTGCGAGCTACCGAAATTTGTTGAGGAGTGAAGAGGGGCTATGTAAAAGCTACCAAAATTCGTTGAAGAGAGAAAACCTATTGAAGAATGACGAAATTGAAGCCAGATGAGGCTCTTGCTAGGGTTTCCAATGGATTTCGAATAATATGGGAGCTCAAGAAACAATCACAGGGCTCAACGGGCTTGGGAACGATTTTTCCATCTATTTTTTATCTTGTTTGGACCTCTCACAACCTGCCCAAATACCTAATCCACCGCACCCCCCCCCTCCCTATAATACCATATTTAAGTATATTATTAAAAAAAAAACTACACCCCTTCATACTCTCCAATATATTGACTTGGGTTTTTATTGATTTTTTGACCCCCAATATGAACATACGTGATATGGTATTGTTTTCCCACAGAAGCCCTCATGGAGCTTAATTGACATATCTTTCTTGGAGTATTTATGGCATAAAGGTTTATTTTTTTGTGGATGAATGTTGTCAATTATTGAAGCTTCTCTATCTTGGTTACTATTTGGTGCTTAAGGATTAATGGTGAAATGTTCAAGTTTTCTAGAAGCCTTCACGATTGATCCATTTGAGGGGTAAGTTTACCACTTGGAAGGAATATGTTCTAGGGTTTCCTTACTTCTTCCTTTGTTGATTAGGTGATTACTCTCTACCATGCTTTGTTTTTTCTTTGGTTCCCTAGCAAAAGTATCAAGTAAGTTCATCAAATCATAGTTGATCTTGTGAGCGAAGATTTTTTTCCATTGAGGCTTCCTTCTTGTAGACCTTGAGATTCATTCTTAATCTTGATTGGGTGAATGATTATCTTTTATCTTGGTTCTAATCCCCAAGCCCTAATCCTTGAATGAAATAAGCCAACTCTTTGAAGGGTTTCTTCTTGACCTCATTGTCATTTGATTCAACTTACTCCATTGCCCTAGTTGGATTTGGCATTAAGCTCTATCTCCTTCCATCACTTATTTCAAAACCCTAAAAATCTCAAAACTTTGTTTTACTAAGACTACTCTCAACTTCACTTTGTGCCTCATTGCTTGGTCTTAATAATCCTACTAGGGATACCCCCTTGAGCCTAAGGGGAGCCAGCTTAAAGTGAAGAAGATAGGTCATTGAGGTGAAACTGGTGAGAGTCCTAACAAATGACCTTGAATTATACCTTGTAGATTAAGGATTTTATCATTAAGTCAAATTTAAACGATAACATGGCCAACCTTTTACCCCTTTTCCACCCAACCAAAATAATGAGAAAAAAATTAAAATCCAAAAAACATTGTCAATATTTCAAATTTTCATCTAGCCCGTTATCGTACTCCTTGTAGCACAAGCAGTCCACAACACAACTGCTTACCAAATATAAAATCAAAATAAAAACGGATGGCCTATGGTATTGCCTACGCTAAAGTAACATTAAGCGATGTCCGGCCATGACTTCAACAGAATTTTACGATAACTACCATTCCCTAACAGGTTTTGTTTTGCAAGATTTCAACAAAGGCAAGCCAGAAAGCATTTTGTCTGCTGGATAGACAGAGCCGCCCTGGATACGATCAATACGATCACCTTGCTGTGAGTCCTTTCCAAGAGCGCTGCATGAATTCCTATGCTGAAACTCTGCGCGCCACACAATTTGTGGCGATGTGTGCAATCTTGTCACAAGCAGGCAAACACGTTTGCCTGACTTGGACACCCATCTTATCGAGAAAGCCTGTCGTTGGTTGTCAATCGTTGGTTGGTTGGTTGTCAATCGTTTGCTTGACTTGGACACCCATCTTATCGAGAAAGCAATCTTGTCACAAGCAGGCAAACACGTTTGCCTGTCGTTGGTTGTTTCCAGAAAGCCCAACGACACGATTTCCACTAAAAGCTTTTACACTGTTGAAAATGTCATTCTCTCTGCTCAGACTATAACTAATAAGTATCGAACTACAAAGCATTTATTTAGGGAAGATGGTACGATGTAAATTTACCAGGGATGAGGGAAATCGAGTTAAGGATGCAGCAGAGAGGTAGAAAGTTTATGATCGGCCTTAAAACTGATTGCATGAAGTTCAAAATACTCAATTACTATGTAGTAGATTGGCTATTCTTATATCTTACAGTCAATTATTTAGTCAATTTTCTTTATAAATTTAGCAGTGTTTTTTTTGGAATTACAAGTTTAGTTTCCTGAAATTACAATATAAAGTTATTTTAATTACAACAGAAGCCTAAAAAATCATCTACTATGGTTTTAATAATAATAATAATATTTTGATTTTAAGATCACGGTCCAGTGAGGACATCAAATTGGTGTCTGAGATCCTCTTGTTTGTGGGACAAGGGACCCCTTCTGACTATAAAGATGTATACATACCCTACTCTTTTTAAATTTGAACTTGTGTCCTCTTAAGATGAAACAAATATTCTTAACATGTTCTTAATAATAATAAATTGTATCACAGTTGTCAAAAAAAATGTAAACTGGATGATTGAAATGAATTGTTTGGAGAGATAACCAAACTGATCAACACCAAAACCTAAACTGAATTTGAACCAAACTAAAATAAGTAAAAAAACTGGAAACAAAAATTGTTAACCAAATAATACTCAAAACATTCAAATTTTGATTTGAATGAATCCAAATCATTAAACATAAATATCCAAAGTAAAATAAATACCCAAAATTTTCTCATAGCAAGACCTGGATTGCAGATTCCATCCAAAATCAGTTAAAAAAAACTGAAAACAAAAATTGGTTTTCCAAATAATTACTCAAAACATTCAAATTTTGATTTAAATGAATCCAAACCATTCAATACAAATATCCAAAATAAAATGAATACTCAAAGTTTAAAAACCCAATTGAAGATTCCGTTCAAAGTTTTCTCTTGAATTTGTTTCATTCTCATTGGATGGACAGAATGTACAATAAAGATAAAGATTGTCCATTACAAAAGTGAAATGACATGTTAAATGTGTTTCATTTTCATTGAATAAAGGGAATCTACAATCCAGATAAAAATTGTCCATTACAAAAGTGAAATGACATCAAGTGTTATATATCTACACCACAATACAAAAGTGAAATGACATCAAGTGTAATATATCTACATCACAATACAACTTATAATCCAAAATCCAGACAAAGTACAAAAATCTCATTGCAAGGGTGAACATGGCAAAATATCATCCAGTGTAATATACATCTAAACCAAAATACAACTTATAATCCAAAATCCCAGCAAAGTCCAAATATAATCATAATCACATTATAATCTACAATTTAAACTGAACTACATAATCATCCAAATTTTTGGTTTATTCTCTGATAATTATTCAGAACCAGTTAACTCTGCTGGTTTTAGCTTAACAGATCAATTTTAATCGGTTTTAGTCAATTCAAAAGTGGTTCAAAACCTGACTAGATCCTTATTTCGATTGCAGATTCCGAATATACAACAATATAGAACAAAGTAAACTGTGGACTGTTGGATGGCCGAATCGACAATCCAGATAAGCTTAGGCGTTTTGATGACCATTCTTAACTTGATTGTGCGTTTAAGCCATCGCATGCACAAGCTGCGAAGTCGATTGCCAAACACAAAATCGGGGTTCAAACTAAAATCGGTCGTATCCTATCTGAGGGGTTAGTTTCACCGAAAAAAACCCTTAAAAATAATCTAACCATTGACTTCGCAGCTTCTGCGTTCGATTGCCAAACACATAATTGAGGTACATTTGAGGAGGGTCAGACTAAAACCAGTCATTTCCGATCTGAGTTGCTAGTTCCACCCGGAAAACCCTTAGAACCAATCTAACCAAAAACCTGTTCCGATCCGATTCGGACGACATTGGCCACAACACATGGCAAGGGCAAGACAACGACCACAATGTCATAACCTGAGTAGGTGGCTCCACATGGCAGCTACCTTGAATGATATTTATGCTCACCAATTTCCTCCTATAGAACTAATTCGCTAGCTCCGAGGACACTGGGGTGGACAACAACAAATTTGAAGGGGTCTATGGTTATAATGAGGGAAGCGTTTGATATAGAAGAGGCTGTAAACTCTTGTAGTAGAGTATAACACCACTGCAAACACAAGCTAATAAGTAGAACGATAGAGAGTATATCCTTACTCTAATCTATAGAGTTGCATTTTCATTGATATCTTATAATGTACATCCCATCAGTTGATACCTTATAATGTACATCAACACACAGAGCAGTAAGTGCTTTGTATGCTGGAGACCTCAGAAGGATTGTGAGGCTATGTCTCGAGAGTGGACTGAATTGTTTGAGTTGGCATCTTGCTAACATAAGCTAAGAGACTGTACAGTGAACTATGGAGCTCCATATATACTAGATGATTTGGGAGCTGTTATGCTTGATTATTGCATCTTTGCCATGTGTCCATTTGAATATTACATCTTGAATTTATTCACATTGCACAAAAATGCTGAGATATAGACAAATTCTTATGGTGTTAGAAAAGTATAAATGATTTCTGCTCCATGAATCATCGCCTTGTACAAAGACACTGCTCACATATTCTTCTTAATCAACCGTTGTTTCTGCAACAAATATTGAAGTAGATAAGTTAATAGGAATGTTGCAAAACCCTAAGATGGGTTATTAACTCAGAAATCAGCAACACAGAGAAAAAAATGGCAGAAAGTAGGCAAGCATAAACTCTGACTAAAAAACAGAAAAGCTATAGATAGAGGGAAAAATAGGACAAATGGGAGACTTGTGCAACTTATAAGATAAAAGAAGAATTCAAGTACTAATGAATACCAATTGCTTGAATAATTGTACCTCCGATGAACTTGGCCCTTCTTTCACTGTAGTGGTACGACGTTCCACAGGAATAAACAATGCCTTACTCTCCTGTGTTAACATCTTTCTATCATAACTCAGAGAACTTCCATGAGAAATACTTAATTCACCTTGTTGGTGGGCATAAGAGGAAGGAGGAAGAAGAGGAGTATTGGTATTGAGTATGTGCTTTTTTTCATGACAGTGAACAGCAATTGGTTGATCAGTAGGAGTAGTAACCACAATCTCATCCTGCAGACTTTTCATCATTTGCAGAAGACGATCACCGTCCACCCCCTGCTCAGCTTCCTGCATTTTACCATCATCGTCATCATCTATTCCATTCAGTAAAACATAGGCAACCCAATCACAGAGGCGTTTGGATTCATGGTGATCATGAGATGTAGCTGCCAACTCCTCTCTGGCTCTCTTTCCATTATATAAACTGACATCACTAGTGCTTGTTGCCATCATAAGAATTTATCGAACTAATCAATTCCACACCAGACTGTTATTTCGCAATAAATTTCAGGCACATACCATTTTTCTTAAATACTGAACCTGTAACATTGTGCAAGGCCACACTCATCTAGAAGGTATAAGATTTCAGTACAGACTCATTGGTATACGAGCAGTATTTTCAACCTTGTAAAAGCATGATGTGGAAAATTGTGCGCAGAGGCTTCCTAGAAACAGCCAAGGAGCCCTCAACTTCTAGACGAGAGGATGTCAAGTCAAGAAAACGCGTCTGTCTGCTCGTGACAAGAAGATTGTAGACCTGAGGACAAATTTTGTGTGGCTCGTCGAGTTTCAATAGACGAGTTCAAAAGATCCCTTACGTGGAGCGCACGGCAACACGGTTTTGAAACCCTAGTTCTGATATTTTATGGTAATAAAAACAAATGTCGTTGGTGTTATAATCACAGTGTTGAAAATTGTAGTTGCTGGGCCTATATTGTGACCCAATAATTCAAGGGGATTACAAAGTAATTGGTACTTGTGCAAAGGACAAGCATTGAGATGTTGGGCAAGCCTGATGCACCATGGAGGGAGAGATGATGTATATACTGCAACATATATTATGTTATATTGAGATTTTAGGGTTATCATTATTAATATAATTAAGTTTAAATGATTATATTATTAATATTATGAATTAAGTTTTGATGGATGATGTATATACTGCAACATATATAATGTTGTGTATAGTTTTTAAGGTTATCTTCATCATTATTAATATTATGAATAAAGTTTTGATAAGGTTAGGTGTGGTGATTACTCTTTTCTTATCTTCAAATTATAAAAAATCTATCATTAATATCTTATTTTAAATTAAAATATATATTGCATCATATATACTACTATATGATACTTATCTTAAATTAAAATGTTGATATCTTGGATTAAGTTTTGATTTCATTTTGACAAGATTAGGTTGGTATCAATCTTATCTTTAAATGGAGAATATGAAATCATTTGTCGTTAGTGCCTCGTTTCATATATGTGGAGTTTGTTTCTTATATTGGATTGTAAATTTTAACTATGTAATAATTTATATTAATATTGTATTATATATATTGATTTAGTTTTTGGTTAATATTCTATTTTAATTTTTTTTAAAGTTATAATTTTTATTTTTATTTCTTTTAAATAGATAATTTTATTTGTCCTTATTATAATAAGGAAAAATTATATAAAAATCACTTTATTGATGGCTTAGGGAAATTATGTTATTAATGGGATAAGGTATGTGCTCATATAATTTGACAAAGATTATGAATTAAGAGAAAACTATTGATGTACTTTAATCATTTCAATTTCTTAATGAACATTATATAGTCATTATAGCATTATTGATAAAACACATCTAGGATAAGCAAAATATTAAACATACTGAAAAATTAATCGAGAGATGTCCTATGCGACCTCTGAGTAGGCTCAAGAATTAGGGCAAGGGGTTGGTTGGTGGTTGCACACCATTCGTAAATTTTTTCTCATAAACATCTTAATGTGTCGATATAAGTCCACGGTCTTCCAATATTTAGTGTCTCTCACTCTGGAAGTGCCAACATCTAATACCCAATTGCTAATTTCTACATCAATTTCCCAGTCGTGGATGAGATTCTTTTCCATACAGATTTCACCTTCAATGTTCGTCGTTTCCTTGTATAAATGAGGTGGAGTTATCTCCTCGAACTCCTCGACTGTTTTACCCGCATGCATGGAGTTTCTAGGCTTGGATTGTGAGAGTTGGAAGGGTCAACGTAGTTTCGACACCCTCAACAGTAGCCACAATGGTAACATAGGCCAGGCACCATTACCAATTCCAAGTTTATAGAGATAGACCGAAAGGAGGTAAAGGCCACCAGAAGGTAGAGGGGTTCACACACATCTAAAACATAGTGTTCACAATGGGGAAGTTGGTGCCCTTCCTTTATCATGTGGAAATTTCGACGTGGCACGAGAATGCCATTGAGAAGGATAATGCTACGAGGACGAGCAATTCTTCCATAATCATGGGGCTGCAGTCCCACCTGAGCGACCCTATCTCTAGTATCATGTGAGTTGAGAATTGTTGAGACCATGATGGTGTTGAAGAAGTGGCTCGCATACCTGCCATAACTATATATTAAAGATCAAATTCATCACCTATGTCTACAACGTCGTTTTCCTACTACCAAGTCCGTGTATCCAAAGTGCTTTGCATCCCTATCACCTCATTCAAAGAAAATCTTAATTCTACATTAATACAATACAATAACCAATATTAATATCTTATTTTATATATGTTGAATTTCTTCTTTTACTAATATTGTAATTATAATTCATATATATTTTTTAAATTATATTTTAAAATCATTACTCCTAAATTTATTTTAATATAATTTATATAATTTTATTAATCTAATCTTTTTAATATATAAAATTTTATCTTACTTCTAATATTTTTTTTAATTATTGTTATTTTACCATTATTTAATTTTTTTTTAACTATTATCATTTTACTATTAATTTTTTTATTATTATTATTATCTTACTACTTCATAATATTTAATTTTTTAAAACAAAGATCCCACCTTCTATTTTTTGTTTTGTTTTAGAAAATGTACAAGTTTGTTAAATCTTCTTTATCATTAATTTTAATGAAAAAGGAAAAAACAAAAAAATTAAGTAGTAAGTAAATAGATTGGAAACAAAATCAAATGCTATATTGTATTAATTAGCAATTAAAAAATTCAATATATATATATATATATATATGAATGTTATTAATTAATAATTAGAAAATTCAAAATATATACGACAAGATAAATTAATATTTATATTTAAAAATGGAAGGAATAATATTTAGTTGCACTTGTCCATAAGCATAAACAAACATGAACAAATATTTTATCATTAACAAGTAAATTAATATAAATATAAATATTCCCCATTAATATTCATATTATTTTTAAAATGGATTAATAATAATAACTAGTGATGACCATCCATAAGTATGAATGCATAACTTGAATTTCAACCATTTGATATTACTTAAGAAAACCTAGTCATATTAAAAATTATTCACCTAAACTAGAAGCAATGTGAAATAAGTCAACTTTATGCATGGAAGACTCGCTGCGACCATCATGTTCAACAATATTTTATGCTTGTGACCGGAGAAAAAATGATCATTGTGGAACTTAAAGATTTATTGAAAAAACTGGACTATTGCACAACAAATAAATATATGTGTAGTTTACAGTTAATAGCATTCACTACATGGCTTTCTTTGTGAATTTGAATTTTCCCATGGGAATTAGTAATTTGTCTAGATCACAGGTGAGCTTGATTATTAAAATTGGAACCTTCATATAGATAAAGTCATACAAAAGGAATATTAAATGTGTTTATTAATGTCAAGTAAAGATTTATGGAAATGAATGAATGACTTATTTCATTATCTTTATGGAAATGAATGAATGACTTATTTCATTTCTTGAACATATTTACTTCAAATATTTGGTTTTAGAGTCAAAGTCAAGTCAAGTGAAATCCATAGTTTTTTTCTTTGTAATTATATTACTTTGTTTTTGGAATAGGATTTTAGAAGATCCAAGTAAGTATATATGAGCAAGTCAATTCACGCTACCATAAAAAGGTAAATCTATTACATATCTATAAAAATAAAAACATGGCATGTAAGGGAGTAGTTCAATAAAAGTATGTGCAAGCACTATAAGGAAAAGATCTTGTAGCAGAGGTTATAGCAAAGGTTTTTATTGTTACAAAATTGTCAAAAAAAACTTCACTAAAACATTTTTTTTCAGTGGCGGATGTTTTTGCGGAGATTATAACGGAACTTCATTATAACTAAAAAATCTGGGCGACCAGAGGTTTTAACAGATGTTTTTCTAGGCGGTGTGCTTCATGGTGTATACGCACCGGTGTGTTCTCAAACTTAAAGCACCGATGCTTACATTTCACTGAAAGCACCGGTGAAGTCAAAAAATATTGGGGCACCGATGCTCTTCTAAATAATAATGCATCAGTGCTTTAATAATAATAGTGCACCGGTCGAATCTATGATACCATGCACTGGTGTGTTACAAGACAAACCCGACTAGTGCATGGAATTTAGAATGCATCGATGTGGAAATCTGATACAGAAGCACCGATGCATCATTTTAATTAAACGCACCGAAAGGCCAATTTTTAATATTATAATTGTTGTTGTTAAAATAATATTACGATCGGTGCTGGTTCATTGTATTACAACACCACTTTTTTTAGCATTAAATGTATTGATGTTCATTTTCTCTTTTTAGAAACATCGACATGTGACACTGCAATTATTTTTATTTTTTAATTCCATTGTTCATAAAAAAAATTGACATATATCTTATAATAGTATTCATATAAATTAAATTTTGAGTAGTACATTTGGATACGATGTTTGAATTAGTTTGTTATATCATCAAATTTCACATCTCTTCATTGTAAAATTTAATCATCCATATATTAAATCAACGTTGTAACATTTCACAACAACATTGGGCAACGCAATAGAATAAAATAAAATGTATTTTATTATATTTATGCTTAAGAGGCTCTTTGTCATACAAAATGGGACACTTATTGGTAACCCCGTGTCTTTCAATTGGGACACTATGTCCATTACATTAAACAAAATGTTTGATTTTCATAGACAATTATTTCAAAAAATACAACAGCTTGCATTGATATACAAATATATTGATCATCATTCTTCGTTGGAATTGTCGTCTATGCTCGAGCTACTTCCATGACTTGGGTTATTTGGCTAAATGTTTTGTTGATTGTCTCGATTGTTTTCTTCTTCTTCAAGTTCCATCTACAAAAATAAAAATAAAGTGTAATGAGTGTATCTACATTGGTGAGAATAATGAAAATTGAAATACATAACATACATGAATGTAAATCGAAAAGCGACGTACCATACAAAGAATTGACTCTTTAATGATTCACATTATTTCAAAAGGCAGTCAGGATGGTCTTGCTCGAGCAATAGAGGGGGAAGTTGGAAATGCTCCCGAGGACAATGCCTATACTCCTGTAGAAATTCCTCGCTTCAACATGACTCTCTCAGTCATTAAGTCAATTAAAACTTCTTCAACAATTTTCTTAGCAGCGTTGAGCTCGTCCGACATACAAGCTTGGGTCAGCTAGCTCGGGTGCGAAAGGAATTAAGAGAATACAGTGAATAGTATGGGAACAAGGCAATGATCTCCAGGTGAGTTAACCTCAGGTTTCGTGCTCAAATTCTCACTTAGCAAAAAGTATTCTTGGCGCGTGGCACAATGGACTAAGTAGGGAAAATTAGTAACGGTTTGTTGGCAGCGATTATGATCCTTCATTAAGTCTTGTTCGACCCGTTATGGCGCTTTTCAACGGTTGGATGACGAACCTTTATTGCTTTTCTGCCCGTTCAGAGCGGAAGTCGAATGGATATATCGGCCCCAACGACTATATTGCTTCGTCATGGCGAAGTACTCTATGTCTTTGTTCTGATATCTCGACGAAGTTCCAATTCTGCAATTTTTTTGTCTGTGAAGTATCCTCTAGAACCTCTTGTAACCTTGCAGTATTAGCCCTTTTGTTTCTTAACTTTCTAGATTTATTCCTAGTGAGCTTCGTCTCAGTAATGCTTTTACTATTCTGATGCTTATCTTATGTGGTCTTAGTTACTTCGCGCTGTTGAAAGTCTTTTCTAGGGTTCCTAGATAATACTTCTTCTGTATCAAAAATAGGTAACTCAATCTTCTGCGGATCCTCGAGTGTTCTCTTAGCCTTAACATCGGAGTTGCTAGTATTAAATAGCTGCGATCTGCTCTTCTGTTCTTCAATCAAGTGTGTGATCCTTCTAGTCATAAATTATTTTAACTCTTGCTTCTTCTGTTCCAAAACTTCTTCTTCCTGTTTTCGCCTGGCTTGTTCTCTATCAATACAAGGTTTTCCTATGAGCATGGTAAACGAGGCTCCGTCTTCAACAAATTTAATAATCTCAAAGTCTTCCTCTATCGAAGTTCCATTGAAAGTCATAGGTATCCGGGCGAGCCTTCCACATAGGTTTACTAGCTTTCCTCTGAATAAACTTGTCCCTCCTAGGGAAGGGATCATGGGAGGATTTCCTATAGCTTCCCAAGTTCTTTCTGGCATAATGTTCACTTGTGTTTCTTCATAAAGAATATAGTCAATGTCGAAGTCCCCTATTCTTGCTTTGACTTGCTCCTTTTCTTTGAAGATCTCGGATAGCTTAACATGTCGGTGATCATTCAAGGTGTCTTTCATATGTAGCAATATCTTTTTTGATTTCTTCTGACTTTCTACTATTTCTAGATCTGCCTTAGGGTTTTCTTCATTCAAATTCATTCTTTCAAGCTTAGCAATCATTCTAGGGCAATCCAACACTTCATGGTCCAAATCTTTGCAATAGAGACAACTAGGTCTTCCACCAGGGCATTCCTTAACAAGATGTCCTGATATTTTGCAACTGTAACAGAGGGTTAATGCTTTCTTTCGTTTAAATGTTCCCCAACTTCTTCTGTATTGCGCACCAGGATCATGGTAGCTAGCCTGCACAAAATTGTTTATAGGATCATGCATCCACTTGTTAGTCCAGACGTTCTTTCTATGCATAGGTATAACATATATATCATTATACTTATCAAATCTATTCATATCAAACTTTCTTAAATCTATTAATGCCCTAGTTTTTAATCTAGGACATAATCTATCAAGCATACTTATATCCATGCTTTAGAAACA
>SNQJ01S0143829.1:0-13461 GCA_010110895.2 Picea sitchensis
CATAGTTTTTGACCCTTTGGAAATGCTTTTGGGGTAATTTTGGTCCATGGGTGACCTCATAACTGTTTGGCGATGCTGAATTCTTGTAACCATTTGCGGACGAAATTTCAGTGATAACAGGTTGTAGCATGCAACTCATGCACCCTTCTGCTAAGTGAATCAGACACCTTGTTCTCTTTCCCTTTGATATGATTTATATCAAATTCATATTCATTGAGGAATTCTAACCACCTGCTTTTCCTGGCATTTAGAGTTGGTTGTCCAAATAAATATTTCAGAACACTATGGTCTGTCCTCAACTCAAATCATTTTCCCATGAGGTATTTCCTCCACATCTTCAAGGCATGCACTATGGCTACCAACTCCAAATCATGAGTATCATATTTCCTTTCATGCTCCTTCAACTTCCTTCATTGGTAGCATACCACATACCCATTTTGACTAAGGACTGCACCAAGCCCTTCTTTACATGCATCAGTTCATATAATGAAGTCTTTATTTGGATCAACAATCCTTAGTATTGGAGAACTTGTTAATAAATGCTTCAAGTGTTGGAAACTCTTTTCACAATCTAATGTCCATTGAAACTTCACAACCTTCTTTTGCAAGTGATTGGGTGTTAAATCTTTGAGAATCCTACAATAAACCTCATATAGTATCCTACAAGGCCCATGAATGATCTGACCTCTGTCACATTCTTTGGCACTGACGATACTCTAATGGCCTCTATCTTCTCATGATCCACTGTTATCCCTTCCTCTGAAATGATATGTCCCAAATAATGAATTTCTTTCTGATAGAATGAGCACTTTCTCAATTTGGCATACAACTTATGCTCTCTTAATACTTGTAATACCATCCTCAAGTGTTTCTCATTCTCTTCCTTTGACTTAGAATATATAATAATGTCATCCAAAAAGACAATGATAAATTTATCTAAGTATTCTCTGAAAATATCATTCATTAAACACATGAAGACAACTGGGGCATTTGATAACCCAAATGGCACCATTGTGAACTCATAATGACCATACCTTGTTCAGAAAGCAATCTTGTTGATGTTTTCATATTCAATTATTACCTAATGATAGCCTGACCTAAGATCAATCTTAGAGAATATTTTTTCATGTTTCAGCTGATCAAAGAGGTCATCGATCCTTGGAAAATGATACTTGTTCTTCATAGTTACCTTGTTCAACTGCCTGAATTCAATGCAAAGCCTCAATGTTCCATCCTTTTTCTTCACAAATAATATTGGGACACCCCAAGGTGACACACTTGGGCATATATAGCCCTTCTTCAGAAGCTCTTCAAGTTGCATTTGCAATTCCTTCAATTCTGGTGTACTCATCTTGTAGGGGGTTTTGGATATTAGGGCTGCTCCAGGCATTAGATTGATGGAGAAATCAATGTCTCTTTTAGGGGGTAATCCTAGTATTTCTTTAAATACATCTTCAAACACTTTTAGGACTGCATAATTTTCAATGTTTGGCACCTTATCTTTAGGTGTATCTTCCATATGTGCAGAAAATATTTGACACCTTTTTTTGTAACTTTTTTTTAGCTGCAATGTTGAAATTTCTCTGACGGTTACTTCCCTGGGAATTCCATGTACTGTATTTAGATTCCCTTCCTAATCCAAGAAAATAAATGCATTATTATAATAGTCTAGGATAGCATGGTGTTGGTCCAATCAATCCATACCAATTAGGAATTCATAGGAACCTAAATGTATGATGTTCAAATATGCCTTGGTGCTCAGTCCATTCATGTCCATTAGACATGCCTTAACCATCTCATTAATTTTTCTTTTAGCTCATGTAGCCAACTGCACCAACAAAGATTTTCCAATCTTCCTTCTTAGTAAATGGAATCTTTCCACCATCTTAGGATCTAGATAACTATGACTAGCTCCTAAATCAATTAAAATAGTAATGGTTTGGTTGTTGATCTTACCTTCCACTTCAATCATATGTGACTTAAACTCGTCTTTCTTGTTGTCCAAGGATGTGTATATCCTAGGCACATTTATATCGATGTCCTCCACTCCATCATCTTTTTGTACATTGTGAACAGTCCTCACTTTTTCACCTCTGTGTGGGAAATCTTTGTACATATGATCTCCCCCACAACCCCAACATTGAATAGGTGGCTTCCTTGGTATTTTCCCCACTGTCTTGATCATTATGGGTTCTCTAGAAGCTAGTTGTCCCTGAGAATTATTTCTAAAGAATAGTGGATTAGCCCCCTTCTTCCTCTTTTCCATATTACTTTTCTTCTTTTCTTCCCAAGCTTTTTGGAAAGTTGGTTTTCCTTTATGCTAATCATAAGGGAATTTAGCTCACCTTATGGTCTCCTCTAATGTTTTGGGATCATAATATTGTATATTTTCACTGATAAATGATGGAAGCCCACTCAAGTACCTATGAATCTTAATCGGCTCATCCTTTATGAAATAAACATACTTCAACATCTTTAAAAACCTCTTTTCATATTCATCTATGGTCATACTCCCAAGCTTGAGTTCAAATAACTCCTTCATTTTCTTTTCATAGTATCTCTTAGTCAAGTATCTCTTTTGGAAATACCTCTTGAATTCCCTCCAAGTAACATTTTTCTCATCAATGTGTTTCACCTGCACAAATTGGTCCCACCACATGGATGCATTTCCCTTGAGTTGATAGATGGAAATCCTTCCTTCTGCATGTGAAGAGTAATTATGCAATTGAAAATACTTCCTCATGCCAAGAATCCATGTATTTGCATCAACATCCTTCTTGTTCTCACCATCAAATGTAGGAGGCTTGATTTTGTTGATTTCTCCCTGTAGCTCATCCACCCCAAAAATCTTCTTATGTTTCTTGATAGGGGATGGACTTGAACCACTGTTTTCTCTCCTAGTGGAATGATTTGTGGAGTTATGGTGATGTCTTTCAACACTTATTGTTCTTCTCCTTTCATCCTGAGACCTGTGACTTCCTGATTTGCTTGAGTCATTCTCCTTATCCATCTTATTTTTTATTATGTTCAATCCCTTCATTAGATTTATGTTGAATCCCTCCTCCTGCTCCTTGGATTTCATTAGCCTCTTATTATAAGTTTTATAACTTTGGACATCCTTTTGAAAAAATTTAATGGTATTTTCCAATTTCATGCTTTCTTCCTTTCCTTCTCCATGTTCATTTGAATTTGTACCTTCATTACCCATATTGACATACATCCCTCTGATCTCATCTTCATGGTTGTAATCCCCCTATGTATATTCCATGATTTTGAACTCTATGTTGATCATGTTCTAATCTAATTGATGTTAACTCTGCAAAATGTGCATCCAACAAAACTTATTAGGCTAAATAATTTAACAATTCATGAAATTATTTACAATTTTGGTTCAATAATGCATCACAATTCTTTCTTTTGATTCCTTGTAAAAATTGACTGCCCAAATTAATTTTCTAGGTAAATATTTATATTATATTGTCCAATACCTTTCCAACTCCTACTTCCATGCTCAGTTCTGAGTCTTGAGAAGAAAGTTATGGTTATTTGAAAATTGTCCATTAATTCTTCTCTTCACAGTTCAACTTGGTGCAAATCTACGTTGTAATTATGCATTTTTCCAGTTGCTCCATTGGATTTTTGGAATGATCCCAATTGGGTTTCTTCACATACATATTTTGGAAAATATTTCCAAGTTTCACCTCTTTTTGGGTTCTATTCTGCTAGTTATAGCCTGCTGAAGTTCTAGGCCAAATAGTAATTTTGGCCTTGAATGCTACAGGTACCTTCGGCACCATCTTAAACACTTTTAACATGCCAAGAATTTTAATTCATCTCCATGAATGTGTTCTATGGTTCAATATATTTCCATATACTTCTCATGTGCCTCAATATGATTCTGAATCAGAAAGTTATGGCCCTCCGAATTTAATTAGGTCTTAAAATTTACCCTCCATTGTTTGTCCTGTAACTTCCTCATAAAATCTCCATTTGACGAATGGTTTACACCATTATAAATCTCTCTCTGGGATATTTCATTTGAGATACAAAGACACAATGCACCTTGGTACACTCTGTTCTTGTGGTTTTTTAGTAGCTAAAACGTTGTTTAGGGCCTAAAATACGTGCTACAAAAAGATGACCTTCAAACAGTATAAAATGTCACATAAATGCATTGGTTTTCTGTTGTTGTAGACCATCCAAACGACTTCCTTCACACAAATTTGAAAATTTACACCCATATTTACCATGTGCAGCAGTGCCATAAGGTAGTGCATGCTACATGCACCTATAACCAATGTGGATCACTTCTCTGTCATGCCAATATCTGGTGCGCACTACTTTTATGACGTGCACCAATATCTACCGCGCACAATTTTGGTTCATGCCCTAATACCCATTGTGCGCAATTTTTTTGTTCCATGCTAATATTCCACGTGCATTGCACTCTACATGCCATACCAGCCAAAGTTTAGTTCACTCCCACCGTGCACCGGTACTCTGTGTGCACCATTAATTAAACTATCACATGGCTTGAGTATTCAGCATGCATCCACTGCATACCAACATTCTGTGCGCACCAACAAACTTCCTCTGCACTATTCCAATTCTAAGTGCACATACCACATGCCCCAATATTATGCATGCACATACCATGCATGTCAATATTATGCTTGCGCCCCCCAATCTGCATCACGTAGTGCTAAAATTTAGTATGCATACTGTGCACCATAATGTTTCCACGCTTCACATGTTTGCGTCATACATCACCAGATTTTAGTGCGTACACCCGCGCACCATTATTTTTTCTTGCATCACCAACTTGCACCATGTAACATCAAATTTAAGTGCGCACTCCTGCGCACCCTTATTTTTCCACACAACCTAGCTTGCACTCTGTAGTGCCAAATTTTTGTGCACACACCCGTGCACCCTCATTTTTCCGTGCATCACTAGCTTGCACCCCACAACAACAAATTTTAGCTCACACACATGTGCACCCGTATTTGCATACATCATATGCTTTGCACTATGCAGTGCCAAATTTTAGCGCACACACATGTGCATCCTTACATCACATGCTTTGCACCACTCAACTCCAAATTTTAGCGCACACACCTGTGCACCCTTATTCTCTATGCATCAATTCCCCATGAATTTCGCTGCATAAATTGAGGATTTTTCCCAATTGTTCACCCACTTTCTAACATGGACATTCTGCAACCATGAGATTTGTTCAATTTCACTCCGATAACACCAAATTTAACCTCTGCAAGAACAAATCATTGTTGGTTGACATTCCTAGGACGAATTTTTCCCAAACTCCTTCACGATTTGAGAATTTTAATCGACTAATATCGCTCCATCTGTCATGGCTTCCTTGTAAATTCAAATTCAACCAATTTCGGATCTGAATTTGGGAGAACAGATATTAAATTAAGAATATCTCACCACTTGGTTAAATTTCTCAAATTTCCCATGAATTTAACAACAAAAATTGGGGCTTTTGCCCAAATTCTACGCAATTGCTTCTGATTTCACCATGGATGCACTGTAACTTGAATTCTTCCACTCCAAAATTAATTTTCTATGGAATTCCACTTCACATTATGCTAACTTGGCCCATACATGCTTAGTGTTGAAAACTGGAGCTCTGATACCACATTGTAGCATCCCCAACAAACAACTGGGCTATTCCAACCAAAAAATTTGATCTTTGATACCAAATTAAAACATACAAATACTTTGCTTCTTCAATCCAGCTTCTAAGCTAACCAATTACATGTATGGTTTCATGTATGGGTATGATATGGGTATGGGTATAGTACAAGTACAATAATAGTAATAGGAAGGTACGAAGGACAACTGAATGAGTGTCTGAATGATGATGGAATGATTGGATAAATGAACTAAGTCAAAAATATACATATGCATGTTCCCAACTTGACACTTGTCATGTTAAGAACTACCTTGTCCCACTTATCCCCATCCTTAGAATTTAGGATAAAGTAATTATCCATACTGTATACTTTAAGGAATATTAATATAATATTCCTTTTTGGCTTAAGCTCCCTATATTAGCTCCTTATCCTTAACCTTTAGCCCCTTTTCCTTATCTAGTGGATTTTTTCCCTTCATACTCTTTTACATGGTTTGTCTGCCGCAGTGATGTGTTTTTCATTAATATTTGCGTGTGAATTACATTTATAATAAAAACATATTGTCATTTTTGTATCCAGGCTCACCAGCATCAAAAACATCAACATATACACAAAGGCTCTCTGGCCTCAATATCGCGCACTCAAGTTGTTGTGCACGGTATCCTAGGATGTGCACACTATATTATGGAAGACGCTTACAAAAACAAATTCTAAGACTTGGTCCAAACAGCTCATCAACGTATATACATATATACATTTATATTTACATTTACAGTTGGGGTTTGGCCTAGGGGTATTACATCACATCATGTCACCATGATGTCACTCACCCTTGCTTTAACCCTCTAATATCCCTCATTCGACAGTTAGAGGAGATTACTTCTTGGCTATTTGTTGATCTACGGTTTAGATTGTTCCTCGTAGTTCTCCTCCTCCGAAGTACATCCACTTTGGGCATCCAAGGATGCTATAATCAAAAGACTTTGGCGGTACTCACAAAAATGAATATAATAGTCTAGATCTATTCAATATGCATAATCAATGGCTAAGTTTGGGTCTTTCCCTCATTCCTATCTACAGTCCATATCCCTCTTGAATTCCTAGCTCATCAAATTTACCTAGCGACCCTGCATTCCAACATCTCGATGGCAGCACCCTCCAATAAATGGTGAGATCTATCCCCCTCCGATCCCACAGTTGAAAATTAAGGTTGGTCATCCAAAGGCTTGATACCAATGGGGTCCATCCTTGAACCCCTCTCCCTTTTACAAATCAAGGACTGACACATGCTATCCTCGTAGATCTGTTGGCTGCCATGCTAGTAGGGCATGTCATGTCGATGTCATATCCTCTCTTATTTATTTTATACCTGGTAAGGAATGGAACAAGGGAGGGAACCATATTCCTCGCACACAACATTAAAATTCATAGTTCACTCCTCAACCCTCCAATAGATCAAGGGTTATCATTGACTCAGAGCTCTCCTCGTCAGAGTCCCAAAATTTCCTTGCAAACCACACTCGAACAGTGTTACCTTTGATAGGCTTATAGCCGGGATCAATGGTCTATAATTCACCAGCATTGTTATCTGATGGATCCAATGAAGGTCATTCATTCTCGGAATTACACCCACCAGATTCTCTAGTATGCTTGCCCTGGAATGCTCTGATGGCTACATTCCATGACCAATGGTTAGGATCAAAATTCTACATTGAAATGACGGTTTCGATCCTCCCAAAGTAAAAAAGAGGGTTTCGGTGGGTTAACGGTCTAAATTTGGAATTGGTCATTTCAAGAATTCTCTCAAGTATTTTCTAAGGTCTTACCAGGTCTTCTTGGCCTGCACTTTACTCAAATAATTGGCTATGGTAATCATTTCTTCATCACTTGGAATGAATGCTTACGTCTCTTGCATACTTTCCTTTTCCAGGTGAGGAATTTCACATGGATAAGGCTCTTTGATTATGTGGAGATCTTTCTAGACTCCGGGGAAATCCTTCCATCATCCTCTCAAAGGAAATCGATATCTTGCAATCTCCCCATTCAAAGGATTGCAGTCTTCATAGGGTTACACCCTACCATTACCCCACCTAACTCATAGCCAACATCACCCTAGAGCATTCTATCTATCAAAATAGGATTCAGAGTTATATGTGCTCAGGAGTACCACACATGTACAATTCCATACATTCTCACAGTTACACCAGCACAAATGCTTGCAATGAAATAAACATACAATCTATAGGCTTAAACCTTTAAGGGATACATACAGAAGCACCGACCATCATTCAATTCCACCATTATTTCAACATAAAGCTTGCAGTGAAACAACCATTCAAATCATTTACAAACATACATATCATGAATACAGTTACATGCATAATTCATTCCTCTTACTCCACATACAGAACATACTTATATATGCATTGAATAAGATAACCATCAAAATAACTATGGGTTTTCTCCTTTCCACCCAACCATAGGCTCTGCATGCTCAATCAGTTTGGCAGAAAGCCACCCTCATGCCAAGCCATGATACCACCATGGAAATTTTTCTTAGGTTCTCAGGGTAATTTTTGGTAAGAGAAGACCATTCTTCTTCTCGGACCCCTAAACTCGATCTCATCTTCTCTCTCCCCTCTTGTTGTCTCCCCTCATGTTTTTCCTCTTGCACAAAATCCCCTATTTTATTCCACCTCTCATGTCTCCTTCTGAGACCCCCCTCCCATTCATGCATACCCTGCACATAATTTTCTTAGGAAGGTTCTTGACATGTCACCTTGTTTTCTTCTAACCGAAGGAACTCATGTCAACCAGGAAATGAGATGATGGTACTCTATGGTACCTTTGGCTGACAGATTCTACTGTCCTGAAAAGATATCCCATACTTGGATTCATTTTGGGTGGTTGGTTGTCCAACTACCATCCCTCTTCTCATTAACCAATTTTTTCTTGAAATCGAAATAAAGGGAAATAACTTATTACTTCCAAATCAAATATTTCAGCAAGGAGGATTGGGGAATCTAAGCATGATGAGCCCCCTCTCTAGTTTTCCTCACTCTTTCCTCTAGTGGTATCATGGATAGTACTTTTAATGCTTCATCCCACAGTCATCTAGTTGGAATTTCAATTAAAATAAATAAAATTACAATATTTATATTCCATGCTTTGGCAATCATTAACATCATTAATTAGATATAATCGGGGGTTTAGAAAGGGGGTCTTACATGTGGGAATTTGTAGGGTTAATTAGGAATTGATAGTTATATAATTTTTCATCTATAATGGTACTTTTTGGGTCAAAATTGGAGGAATTGGCTTGTAGGTACCATTTTAGTGGCAAGTCCTAGTTTGTAGATTTGGGGTTTGAAACCTTCTAGGGCCATTTTGAGGCATCAAAATGCATTTTTGGGGGGTCAAAACAATCCCTTGACATTATTCTATAGACTGAGACCTTTCAAATGGTGAAAAAATAATCTCAATCAGACCTCATATGAGGAAGTTATGCCTTTCACAGGTTGACCTACCTTCTTGACCACCATGGTATCGAGTGGATACCACACCAACCTCTGTTACTCACAAATGTGGGAATATTCACATGGGAATTTTAAGAATATTACAGAAGGTACAAAAACCTAATTACTTGAGGGTTGACGATGCAAAAACCCTAACCTTATATGGTTATCAGAGTATGTTAAATACTAGGCTACTAGGAGGAGAAGAGGTTCCATTATTTAGCATTATACTTGTTCCATAGTTGAGCAAAGCATCTAGGAGTGGCATTTTGAAAGCATAAAAGAGGAGGTAGGAGATTATGTAGTAGTCGTTGAACCCATACTGTCATACAAAATTTCATAGTGAGTTCCCTTGTATTTGTGTTTTCATATTCATAACTGAAGAAAAGAGAGCAAAGCATAGGCCTCACCTTCTAGATGGTGTTTCTCCCATACTAGGTTTCCTAGGATACATATTATGCTTAATGGTGTGGATGGTGTGTTTATTTTCTTGTTCTTTCATTTTGATTTAAATTATTTCATAGATTCAAGCACTAAGTAATAATTAAATATGATATCTATGGAAATAACCTTGCATATTATAATATTTTACTATAATACAAGATCTATTGTGACGAATTGTTCCAATGAAATATCCATAGAAGTTTACAGATAAGGATCTATAAATTGGATTAATAAGGAGATCATAGAACCCTATCCATGGTGGATGATTCTATTTATAACAACCCTCGGGATGCGATTAAAGATATATTCAAAAGGATGGAAGAGAAAGTAATTGATATCTCTCACAACATGGCCCTCCTCATGGTGGCTCTAGTGAACAAGTTGGGACCTTCAAAGAGGTTGTTTCCTCTAATTCAAAAGTTGGATCATATGAGAAACTGGGAGATAGTGAAGACCTATAAAAGGAGTCAAAAAAAAATCCCAAGAAAGAGAAGACAAGTTCCAGTACCATCACTCCTTCATAGACTCTATTTAAGATGGAAGTGAAAGTGGATATCAATGTTGTTAAGGTGAATTATTGGTTGCAACAATTAAAAGTGTATTCCAATGTCCATAATATAGAGGAAGAGAAGAAAATTTAATTTGATCAATTGAAACTAGAGGGTCATGCACTAACCTGGTGGGAAATTCACATGCAGTGATCTGAAAAAACCTTAGATGCCTATTAATATTTAATACACAATAACATCTACTTGATCTTTGAAATAAAAATTATTGCTTGATTGTATGCAATTAATATGTGAATTAACTTATCTATCCAAATACACTTTGAAGATAAATAACTTGCAAATAACTAAGCACAAATAGAACAACAATAATGAAATCACATACACAAGTTTGATAATCGAGTTCACTTGATTTGGCTAGGTCTTTGGGTCCACTTCCAATAGAGACCTCTTTATTAATGCTCAAATGCTTCTATATTACAATGACCTTTTTCTGCATTGCTCAAACTCAAAAACAGAGTACGCCACTTACTTCCTTGCAAAAATCGTGAAAATGAGTATAAAGTTATTAAAATTACATGTCTAAACCCCATGGAATGTATTACAGTGTAGCCTCCAAGTCTAGGTTCCCTCGAGCATGTACTTCGAGACAATACTTTTCATAATTATGAATCTTTGTGTGTAAACATGGGAATTCTTGCCCATTATATAGGCTATTGGCCCTTAACTCCCCATCCAAAACTATAGGAAACAAATTTGTTAATTAGTTGGGGAATCTCATAATAAGGGATTCCATTGGCATGTTTTTTAAGGCATTGGTGATGTATTTGGTAGGTCGGGGATTCAAACCCCACCAACCTCCAGTATTTTCATTGTTTTGTTATATGGTTTATAACCATATAATATATATCGTATATGGTACGGGCCATTGTTAACTCCCTACGCGAATATAGGTCATGGTCACATATTTTATTACATATAACCAGGGTCGAGGGCTTAGGCCCTCAACCCTTTTACCATCATTTGAACCTTTGACCAAGGTTAAATAGATGTGGCGCCATGTATTGTTAAGAACTAATGTGTGCGCGCAATGGTAATGAAGGTTTGTGTAAGGCTTTGGGAGTTCATGGGTTTGATCCTCCGGACTCCCATATAATTTTACATAACTATAACCATTAGTGGCCAATGGGAGGTTTCCATGTGGCGGCCTCTCATTGATCTATCCATGTCACGTGTCAACAAATGATTAGTCTACGTGTATGTATGGATGCCAACACACTTTCTCAGTTAGCATATGGTCATGCCACATGGAACCTTGGGGTGTGGCCACATCATTTCCATATGGAATATACGATCATGCCACGTTTCACCCTAGCATTGGTGACGCGTGTCACCTTGACCCCTTTTACTATGACTTTTGACCTAGTTGACTTTAACTTTGACCGGCCATATCTTTTGCATACGAACTCCGTTTGAGGTGATTTTTGCATTGTTGAAAAGATATTGCCAAGCTCTACGCATTGATGATGGTTTCAAGAGAATTTGGGATGGTTTAATTTTGAGCATTTCTAAATCCTTCTAGACCTCTATGTGCATTATGGATCCTCCTAGACCTCTGTGAGCAGTCATGGATCCTCCCAGATCATTCCTCCCCATTGGAGAATTAATGTACCTCTAAAGTTTCTTTATGTACCTCCAATTCTGCAAGAAATGTGCATGTGAGAATTATTGTTAGAACATGTGTATTATAAAACATTTTATTAATTAGAGTACATGTTGTTTCCTCATCAATTTATGAAGGACACATTACATCAATTCACACTATGATTCCCCAGATGCATTCCTATCTGAAATATTTTTCCAATGGTTTCACTCATGCCCCAATCCGATCTCTAAGATGAAAGTTATGGATTCTTGAAAAAACCATTTTCACCTTTTTTCTGTGCATTTTCTCTACTGGTGCAATTTTATTGAAATGCCAACTTCTGTCAACTGCAAAAAAAAAATATGTCAGGAAATAAAGAAACTTTTGTATGAGACAGATAATAATAAAAATGGGGAATATAAATCAACTCTCATAATTTCAATCTGATTTTACAGTCAGAAACTTCAGCAATATGGAATCTGCAACTTTGTCATTTTTTCACTCATTTTTTCAAACTTAGAATTTTTAGCAGAACTGGTTATCTCTCAATCTGTGCATTTCTGTGAAAATTTCACTACCACAAAGTTGTTTTTCTTGATGAGTATATAAAAATTTTAGTAAACAAGACTTTCCATTTTTGTGATCTAGGGTCATGTTTCCTTCTCTGAAGATATCCAAAATCCTCAAAAAGTGGCCCATAATAATGGATTTTGGCCTATTTCAGTGTCTCCATTCTAATCCCTATACGATTTATTCAGTTCCTTCATGGGTTATTTTTGTGTCTAATTTTTGGACTCTCCCCAAATTTTTCTACTTGATCTATAATTTTGTCAATGATCTGGACCCAAACCTTTAAAAACCATTATTTTGCAATTTCTGCCAAATTCAAGCAAAATTGGACAAGGGTCCTCTATGGCTCTTTTGTAAACCTCCTCTCTATGGAAAAGACCCATATGTTTAATCCTAATTCTATGTAATTTTCTCTATTTATGTACAAAATAAGAAAATATCTCCAAACTTGTTTTTTTTTTTTAATTGTGGAACAAGTTTTCTTATGTGCAATCTGCACCGTCGATCTTAGGTCAAAAGAAATGTAGGTCGTTGATCTACTCTCTACCATCCATAAACAAATGATGTTCTCCTGTGGCATGCAAAATACTTCCACAAACTATCGATCTGACCATCATCCATCAACCAAACTCCCCGACGACCGACTTGCACACAACTCCAAACCGGCCAGCCTAGTCGTCTGCCATTGGCCATCGGTGATTTTCATTGGTGAATGGAACTCTCAATAAATTCGGTTGATTCCTGAACATAAACCCATCGGGGATCAATGATCCCCGATGTATATCAAATACACTTTCCCAAATTGGCCGACCTGACCATCAACCATCGACCACTTTTGTTGGTTGATGTCGCAAATGTTGAGGTGGCATGACATGTGGATGTTGAGGTGGCATGACACGTCATCCTAAGGTGTCAACTTGGGTGATGTGGCATGACATGTGGATGTTGATGTGGCATGGCACATGGATGATTATGTCAGCATCATTTTTCCCCCATTGACCATTGGTCGATTCTCTTGGACAACCCAAACACCTTGCTAACTTCAACCAACACCGAACCATCGGCATATCGTCCATCGATGACTTCTCTTGCTTGATTCTAAAATTTCTCCAACATAGGCC
>SNQJ01S0143830.1:0-24500 GCA_010110895.2 Picea sitchensis
AATAATGTATTGATTAAATTTATGTTAAAAGTTAGGATAAGGTTATTTTCTACGTTACTTGCTTAAAGGAAATATTAAGTATTGGATTTAGGAAAATGGTAAGTGGTTAGACGATATCCTTGTAGTTTTCTTAGGACACCAGACAACAATTGCAAGGACCGTATATTGTAAACGTAAGGATGCAAGCCTGTAGGGCGAGGTAAAATGGCAGATTTTTCAATGACATCCCAATGTTGGGACCCTTACTATTTATCTCCCAATACGCCACTATTTATCATATATTATGCTTATTATGAGCTCAGGTAAAATTGACATGACTTATTTGGAATGTATTGTAGGTAAATCAATAGTATGGTTGTGAATTATTAATGTTACAAACCGTTATTCTGCATTAGCATCGAGAACTCGCAATTAAATTGATTTTACATTTAAAAGCAGAATTGGCCACTCTTTGACTAGTGGTCATTTAAGAGAATGACGGGTTGGTACTTAATGCTAATGAAGGCGGAGATAAGGCCTGGTCGTAATAATGGTTTGTCGTGGTTGAGTCATTTTGTTCTGCACCTTCCATAGAGGTTGCGGTCGTGCGTTTATTCATTGTTGTACTTGGTTGAGTAGTTTGAGTATGGGGTCAGTCGTGTCGAGCGGGAGGTAGACACCCCAGGTAGCCCTAGGAGATTGCTTGCGTGTATGGATATTTCGTGTAAAGAATCCAGTGCCGTATCAAGAGTCTTGGGCCCTTTAAAGGCAGGGTTTCCACTCTTGCGACACACCTGATGGATATTACTAGTTTCTGCCTGAGCAGTCGGCCAGGAGCCTATCTGACCTTCTCTCTCTCCGGAGCAGAGAACTAAGATTAAACGCCCTGCTTTTCTGTGCAGTAATAGTAGGATCTGCTACCATGGATTCTTCCCTCTATGTTCGTACTGCGCATAACCCAGTATGTCGTGAATGTTTGTGTGCGTGCCTTATGTCTTGGGTCGTTCATTGCTTGCAGCTACTTGCTGTGCGTCTTGTCTTCTTGTTGTGATTGTCATGGTTGCGTCTTGTCAGTCGTCGGGTGGCGACATAGAGTCCAGTGTGTCTGTTTCCCCTCTTACACACGCACACACACCTTTAAAACAATTTTTTTTTTTTGCACCTGCTATCAACATTGTTGTCAGTTCAAGGAGGTTGTTACAAATACATCACAATACACCATGCACAATATATGAGAAATAATCAATAGTTATTTTCAAGGGAAGTAATGACTTCCAAAGGTAGCTACAACTTCCAAATGTAAAGGGAGGGATAAACCTCCAAAAGGAAGATACAATCCTCTAATATCAAGGGAGATTTTAACTCTCCATCCTTGCCCCTTCCTTCCACCCAAGAATATACGAGAGGTAATAAAAATTCACATTAAATCATCACCATCAACCAACCATCACATAGAACCTGAAAATGCTTCCTGAGACTTCTTCAGTTTCTACAATTATTCAATTCTTGGAATAATATGATTCTTTAGATAATATTATTCAATTTATTCTCTGAAACATCTCCAAGTTTCACTCCTTGAATCCTCCCCAAAAATAAGTTATAGAGAGAATGGTAGACCTTGTTCAATTATGGTTTAATCAGGAGACCAAACTTGTACATAATGCCCCACTCTCAATATTTAACATCAGATTCTGAAACTCACACACAAAAAACTATAGTTTGTACTCTTTCCAATTCAATTTGTCCCACATCATTTGGATTCTCTGTGAAGAAGTTATGACTGTTTTACCCGGAACACCTGTTTATTTACTAGCTTCAGGTCTGGTCACAAACCCTATCTTCCACAGAGTGTATCTCCATAATTATAGCGAATAAAGAGCTAAATTTTTTACCAAATGTACCTTGATATGTATTATCAATACCATAGCAAGTTCACCATCTGAATCATTCTAGAAATTTTTTTATTGTAAAAATGGTAAGATGACCTGAAAATAACATACCTTAGAACACATCACCAAAAGACTTCATCCTCCCTTGAAATCTGGCCTTCTTTACTTCTGATTTCCTCTGAAATTTGACTTGTGTATAAAATGAATGTATAATGATATTTATTTATACCATTTATGCCACTTTATTTTAACATTAGGGCCGACCTGATACTTTCTTATTTTGTAATTCTTTTATTTAATTATCTTGAGGGCCTACATGTACTTCCTTCTTCAATTCACTTTGTCATCTTCAAAAATTGATTTCTCCTCAACCATGAGGATCCACGTGACGTGACACATACCACCGGAAACAACATGATGTATACTATCCATCCATGGGTGCTGTATCTGCATGTGAATTTTCCTTCATGTCCAAATACCTTCATCAATCTTGCGGTCCAAAACCCATGACTAGGGTTGACATCAATGACAACAACCAATCTTCCAACATTTGGGTGAGTTTGGTGATTTTCATAGGTATATTTGGAGTTTTCAATAATGCTTATTTTTACCATCTAGCTTCAAATTCGAATTTCCTCTTCAACTGTTGAATATTTAATGAGGATTTGGGAGGATCACTCAAGTATCTTGGATGGAGAAGAATCATGGAAGATTTGTCATCAAATATTTTAGAGAGATTTGTGGGAAGATTTTAAGAGATATTGCTAGCTAATTATTAGAAAATGGTTGTAACCACATGAGAGATATGTGGAACTAAATTTATTATCGGTTATCTTAGTTTTTGTATAAATAGGAGTTCTCTCTCCATTCCAAGGGGAGGACTCTTGGAGAATATCTCCATATTATGATGAAATAGAATAAAGCCTTTTGATTTTTTTAGTTTTATAAATAACATGCTTTGATTTAGTTTTGTGATGTTGTAGTTTATTTTGCTACCTTGTTCTTGGGAGAATTGATCTCACTCCAAATGGATCATGGTGGTATTTTATTTAATTTTATGCATGTGTGTTTTCATTTTATTAAAGCATTGATTCATGGAAAAAGAGGTGCCTAACACATGTCAAGAGCTAACTTGGTGACAACATGGTCCTAGTAGCATGATAGTGTTCGAGTATGTGGTCATTGCTAGAAATGATTAAGCTTTCTTTGGATTTATGAAGTGTGGTGTATTTCATTTCTGAATTTGGTTTCATTTATAGTCATTCATTGACTTATGCTCTATATACCAAAATAGAGCATGTTATAGAAATATTCATATCTTAAGAATTGGACACTTAAATACAAACTTATTTACAACACTTGTGGATATAGTAAGACATAATTTAGTAATGGATTTGTGTTTGTTTATTTTTATTTCAAAGCAATTTATTTCCATAGTTAAATTCATAAGCATCTTAGGTAAATCATACTATAAATAATCTAATTCTGCACATACTGTTCTTGCATTTCACAAGTTTATGAACTCCCAGATTGATAATTTATTGTAACAAGATTTATGCATATAAATTGCTTGACAATTTGATCAAATTCTGTGAAGACATGTTAGGTAAGATGAGGTGTACGAGATATTGAAGCCCTGTCACGATGAACCATACAGAGGGCATTTTGTTGCAACAAGGACCACCAGAAAGATTCCCTCCACTTGGTATTACTGGTCAACACTTCACAAATATGGACATGCCTATGTTTGATTATGTGATGCTTGTCAAAGAATGGGATAACATACCAGATCTGCAGAACTGCCATTATAGCCACAAGTTTCACTTCAACCATTTGAGAATTGGGGTATTGATTTTGTGGGGTCTATCAATCTACCATCTAATCAATTCAAGTACATATTATTATGTGTGGTTTATCTAACCAAGAGGGTGGAAGTCCAGTCCCTTAAAAACATCCAAGAGGAGCGAGTTACCAAATTTCTTTATGACAACATATTCACCAAATTTGGCATGCCTTGAGAAATCGTATTAGATAGAGGAGCTCAATTCACTTCCAAGTTGATTGCAGATCTTATGGAACTATATGAAATCAAACATAGAAAGACAACAAATTATCATCCCTGAGCAAATGGACAAGTGGAAGTAACTAACCAAGAACTGGAAAATATCTTAAGTAAGACAATACAATTCCACCATAGATATTGGGCAAATAAACTTTTTCAATCTATTTGGGCTTATCACAGAACTTGGAAAACATCAACATGATTTACATCGTACAAATCAGTTTATGGAAAAATGGTTCTTTTACCAATATACTTTGAAATAAATACTCTTCATACAACATTTGAATTAGGCATTGATATATTTTTTGCACATGAAGATCGAATTTCTCAACTTAACATGTTGGACAAGTTTTGTCAAGAAGCTCTACAACATACAAAAAATTTGTAGCAACATCGTAAACATTGGCATGACCATTTCATTAAAGATAAGACATTTCAACCATGGGATTTGACATTATTATTTGATTCCATATTTCAATACTTTAAAGGAAAATTAGCAACACGATGGCTTGTCCCATATGAAATTGAAACTATCTTCGATAATGGCATAGTAAGATTGAGAACCCTTGATACAAAAATAATTCCACTATCGGTAAATGGTCATCGATTGGTATAATAAACCATAGTCAAAAGAGGAGTTCAATTCCATTCTGCAACAACAACACTGTCTTAATTTAGTTGAGGGACTTCAAACCCTTGACTCTACTTAGTTACAGTGCTATAGAAAAGAAATACAAAAAAAAAAATCCTGCTGTGAAAACCAGAAATGGGATTACACGTCGTGAGAAACTTCTAAAACCACAATTGGCAGAGTTTTTCATGGAAATAAATAGATAAAATCTTGCGATGAAAACCGTAAACGACATCATAAGCCACACAGAGACTTGAAAACTAGTGATGGTAGGTTCCTTTATGGAAAAAAAAATTACTGCATAGTTTTTTTGTAGCTTGCCTTCATGCATACTTTCTCAGTAGCATATTTCTCTCTTTTCCCATTTTTCTCATGTTGTTAACTTTCTCTCCAGCACACATATTATTTTCCTTCCTTCAACAACAACCACCGCTTTTATCAACAACAACCGGACTACAATTTTCTACGTAATAACTGACCTACTCGACATTTTTGCATTTAGTGACAACACATGTGGCCGCTGCTCCAAATTTCATTCACCAACAACTCAGTCTCTACATGTGTGCACCTATGACAACGATAAAGTATTCTCTCATTTTTCTTTTAGATTTTTTTATTTACTATTTAAATTCACCATGGCTCATGGTTTTTCTTTTTCCGGTTACTGGGATGACCACCGCTTCCTTTGAGGTGAGGTTAATCTGTCTAGAAAATTTGTTGTCATTAACTACAAATACTTGTGATGTGACCTACACATTACGATGTATCAACCGTACCACTATATTTTGTGTGTCAATTAACACCATTCGTTTTTTTCTGTACCTCCATATCATCCACCATAACTCAAGATTACTGCCTATTTATTACCCCACTATTTCCATATGCCACATGTCATTACCACTCCTTGCCATCAGTTTTCCACGTATGCTAATTAGTTACCGATTTGATGGGTCATTTGATGTGACAGTTAATTCAATAGATCTCGCTATACGTCACCGCCATTTCCTTGCCAACATTGTAGTGGAACACTACGAGAATTTCACAACAATTATTGTCTTTTTATCCCGAGAAATAAGAACATTTCATGTGACACATTTTTACATGAAACATATTCTTCCGCGGGAGGCTTACTCTGTAGCATATCATTTTGTTGGATTGTAAGATCAAATTTCATTATACTACTTTGAAGAACGGAGAAGTGTGAATTAGCCAACAATTTATTGCATCTCTACAACAAGTAAATTTATTCAGGTAGGAGCCCATTACGATGAAAATTATTCTTAGTAATCCCCAGGTGGTTGATATTTTCAGATGAGCTCAGTGGTTGCAATTCTTTGAAAGAATACATAACAATGGTAGACCATTGGCATAGCATTTTTCTCAGAATTTCATAGACGAGATGACAAAAATAAACGATTTGGAATTCTCTATTACAGAAGAAATCATTTTTCAAGCTATAGGCTTGGAAGTAGATGGAAGAGACTGGTATAGGAGAGAGTTGAATCATCCAGGGCCATAGTTGTGTTTTTGGAATAAGATGAAGTGGTAGAAGACATAGGAAAAGGGATGAATATATTGTCTTTATTGCATCCATGGGGTGAAGTACTTTATCACATTATCAAGTACATTACCTATGGGGGTCATTCTTCCCTTTCCATGGCATACCACATTTTTTTCCTATCCCATTTGCGAAAGAACATGAAAATAAAATTACCATAATTTTTGCCAAAGTCCTTAGAAGTCATGGCAGAAGAGTTTCAAAAGGGAAAATAGGACCAATTGGTACATCATGGTCTTATCTATATCATTGCTGAGCATGCATTTCTTTAGTACAAAGGAGAGACATCCATTGTTCCATTGTGGATTAGGCCAGAGGAAACTTATATACCAGATATTTTTAAAACTCATAATAAAAGAATGGTGAACTTTAGAAGTAGAGTGATCATGACTAGGGCACATAATGAAGTAAAAAGTGAATTCATCACCTTCTACAACAATTCAGAACAATCAGTCATTGCAGCTCGTAGAGAAGGTGGAATGAGTTGAGTGATACATTGAAAATGAAAGAGCCACACTCTTTACCAAATCTTTGTGCATCCTTATATCGCAACATGCTGTATGTAAATTCTTTCAAAGAATTCAACCTTCAATGGATATGCCTTATATTTAAATTTCCCATGATTTTTCACCCAATACCAGATTATAGAAAGGATGATGCTGTCAATAAAGAGAAAGAGAGAAAAATATGGTAGATGATAGAAATTCTAGGAGGATTTTGATCGATGCTCAAATTGCCATCTTTGTAGCACCTATCCAATACTTTTTGTACACCTTTTTATCATTTCCATTTCCATATTAATACACTTTTCATCCAAAATGATGCATTTTTGGTCAAGTTACAATCACTCACCCAACATGTCATTTCAATACTTATTCTTATGCATTTTCAGAAGATTATCACCTTTTGTGCTAACAGTGGTATACATGAACAAAGATGGACAAGAACCTTCCCAACACTAGAGTTGCAATCCCTATTCAAGTGTAGCTGCTGCAAATTTCATTGCTACAAATCCTAATGCCACAACTCTGGTCATTGATACAATTCTATATGCTGCAAATCCCATTGTAGGACTGTTGCTGTGACTATGAGTCGGGTGTCGTAACTTTGTGTTTTCCATAAAAAATCAACAATCATCCACACAGATGTCACCAGGGATTGACCGATTATCTAAACAACCACGCAGAAGCATAATGAGAGAAAACAAACACAAGAAGGGAATGAACTACTCAACCACCACTTGCCTTGACGGATTTAGTCAGCATGCACTCGGTTTTTTCCATATTTTGAAGAAAATAATGTAATGAGACGAGACAGCCTGATTCTCATGGCTGTCCATCGATTCTCTTAGTTAATTTAGGAAGAAACCATTTTTTATAAAAACCCCCGCTCTCTCTGAGCCATAAAAAGGGAGAAAAAACATCAGAAAGTCAATGAACACAATTGTATTGCTCTGCACATTTTTGATTGATAAAAGTTCCGTTTTGTTCCTGTTCAATTAATGGAGTGTTGATTATTTAAGAATCCTACTGCATTCTTAGACCAACACCTCATCTAAGGAGGTAGGCCCCCCTCCTTAGCTTGATACTATTTTTATTTTATAGAAGCAATTTGTAGCATTACTTTCTATCATTTCATTTATTTCCAATAATTCCTCTATTAACTTCTTATTGCAACTCTAGTGCTTTTTATTGGTGTAACTCTAGATTGTTGTAGCTCAATGCTAACACTATAGGGTCATGGTTTCTGATGAATGAGTGAATAGCTGTAGCATATTTTCTACATTTCCATTTATTTCCAACAATTCCTCTATTAACGTCGTGATGCAACTCTGATATTTCCTCGTTGCTTGTTGGCACAGGGGCAGACCCAGGGTTCAATGCTCAAGAGCGTACTAACAAAGCCCTAACTACCAACCCTTTCGACAACACCTACAAAGCAGATGAAGTCTCACCTGAGGTAGAGGCATGGGTGGTTTCAAGACTCATGTGTCTGCAACCTTAGCTGGGACACAGATCTGTGATCCTATCCTTACAGGGCACTTAGCATAGATCATTCATCAGTGTTTAATCCTTATTATACTTCACAGACAGCACTAAGCTTCGCGGTGAATACTCAGATGTACATTGTTTTAGCACTTAACTATAGCAAATCATATCATATCTAGTAGTTCAACACTAAGCATTCTCATACATGTCAGATCCCACTATTGACATACATCTAGGAAACACAAAGCATTAATAGATCTATCTAAATATATCAAGGCACTCAGCAGAAGAAGAAATAAACACATCAAGTCGAAGCACAAAGAATCACACACAAATTTACGTGGTTCACCCCCACCCTGGGGCTACGTCCACCAACTCTTCTTCTTTATTAGTGTCTTCAATCGGTTACAACAAAAAACCACTCAAAACCCTTACTTCGCACGGACATAAGTTCTGCGCAGCTCGCTAGATCCTTCTTCCTTGTACTTCAACACAAAGCCTTCTACAACCTCTTACAACAACTATCACTTAGCTCTGCAAGCCTCTTACAATCATGCACAGAGCATTTACAATCCACATCCGATCACACAAATCTAACTACTAGCACTAAGCCATCGACCCTTCTTGCATTGCATAAGTATCTATTTATACATTACAAAAGTGGGCCTAAGCGTGGGTAAACCCACAGGCCAACATTGTTTCAGGATTAATCCATAAGTGCGGACACAAACCGATCTCCCTAGATCCACCCAGATCTAGAACAAAACAGGACAGAATGATACTCTTTCCCTAGATTTTAACTATTGAATGAACTAGGAGGCAAGAATCATGAACATACCGTATGATCGCTTCCTTGGGTCTTTGTTGTACCAATTTCGCTCCAATGCTCTTGCGCAGTTCAAACCAAGACAACTCAAACCAATCGAAGTGAAAACAACTCAATATATTCAACAGTTAATCTATACATATGATCAAGGAGTTATGTAATAAAGTGCAATCAACTTTATGGGAAAGGGACACATTACTGTATTATATTGATAGAAAGCAAAACTTACAACCTGAGCCTTGATTTTGCAAGCCTCCTTTCGATGGCTCCTAGCTCACACACACACACTTGCTCATGCATGAAGAAGATCAACCACTTTTGATAACCTTGCTGGTGTCTCTAGCTACTGTAACATCAGTCCTTCATACAATCTTCCACTAATTCTCCAATAAATCTCTTGCTAGTTTGCTTCCTAACCTTTTCCATGAGCTTTCCCCTCAATATATAGGAGAGAATATATTAGTTACTTGGATAGGAATGATCCCAAGATATCAGGAAAACCAATACTTAGATAACCATTCGAATGCCAACTCATCATTCTAGAAGATTCCCTTCTAGAAGGTTCGAGAATTTATCTTTTTCCTTCCTTTAGAAGATGTTCGCACCCTGATAGTTAGGTACAGTGCGAACTTCTCGCACCCCAGCTTAATGCAGTCTGCGAGAATCATTCATTCTCGCAGGAAAATATATAGGTAGCCTGCGAACCTCCCTTAAAAATATGATTTCTGGAAAGAGACAAAAGTAACTTTTCTCAGGAAAGTGTTCTAGTGAAGAGCCTGATTTCTCCATCATCATTATATCATCATGACGACCAAAATTATGGATAATAGACATCCCTATTACATTAACCCAAAACCCTAAAAGAGGCCCAAAAGTGGACCGATATCACGCGATCTCTGTTTCGCCTGGCGCTCCATCTTTGACAGGGTGTCTAAGTCCAAAAATGGTTAATTATGACCAAATGTTCCTCAAAAATTGGTCAAGGACCAACAGGCCCCCAACACTCACCTGTGACTTGTCCCGAGTCACTCAGTTCTGACCAATTCTACTTCGAATTCCTCGAGCTTGGCTCAAGCTGCTTCGACCTGCTGCATTGCTACTACCTCTTGCTCGACAAACTCCTGGATGAGTGCCTCGTTCACCGGCCCTTCTAGGCACTGTTCTGCTGTATTCACAAGCTGTTCAAGTTATACTCCTTGGCTTTCAACTTCATTGAATAGTTGGCATGCCTTCTCTTGCACTGGTTGCAGTCATTGAGAGACTTCCATTAATTTACTTTGAAGCGTGTGAATCTGCTGTTGGATTGTGCATTGCTTTGGAAACCTCTTCATTCTCTCTACAGGTGACAGGGACTTCAACTGCACCTGTAGACTTTCAGCATCGTACTTCACCTCTTGGAGTTGTGATTCCAATTGGTGCAATTTTGGGTTCTCGTAGATTTGCACACTTCTGCTACTTAACTATTTTCATTCCTCAAAGAGTGCTTTAATCCTTTCTACGGTGCTCTGGGCATTTATTTCTTACTGGTCATGCACTTCTTGTGGGGTATGTGGTATGGTATGAATCTCTATGTCCACGAATCTTTGTTGAATTTGATGAATAACTTCAACAAGCGTCATCACTTGGTGTTCGATGGGGTCCTCTGTCTTCTGTTCTAATCCGATCACAGAGCTAAATGCTCTGTTGACTGCTTCTTCAATCCCAATCTTCTTCGCGAGCAACTACTCTTTCTCTTTTTGAATTTTTTCTCTCTCTTCTTCAAATTTCGATTGGAGAGTGTCCTTCTCTTGTTGCACAACTCGACGTTGCTCGAGGACTTCCTCCTATGCTTGCTTTAAGGCCTGGGTGGCCTGCACTGTTTCTTCCTGTTCCTTTCGAAGGCGTACTTCGACCGTGTTAGCAATATTGTGGAATTGAAATGGTTCATTTCCTTCTTCTGTTGTTCCTTCTGACAGGGGTGTAGAGGAGACTACGTGGCTAGACTGGAGAGCTTGTTGTACTCCTTGGAGTTCGATCTTGATTCAGTCATACATTGTCTCTTGATTATCTTTCTATTTTTTTGTTATCTCTTCTATGACTTTGTTCATAGTTGCGATGAGAAAACTAAAGTCATCTGGAGTGAGCGTGGTCTTCAACTTAGTCACGGGTGCTTTTGATTTCTTTCGGGAGGAAGGTTTTGGAGCTGAACCCTTCCTTTTATTTATGATTTATACTTCATCTCCTGGCCTCTGTTCGACTTCCTCTAAGTCTTCACCATTACCTCCTTGCTCTGGTGTAATGGATGCGGTTCTTACAGATTTGCTGTCTACATCCTGGGTATCCTCATCCTTCTTTGTCTGGTTTGTTTTCTTTGTCTTACTGGGTCTAGGTGTATTCTGTGCAGCTTTTGGGCTGTCAATGTCAGACACTTCTGCAGGGTCTGTTGGAATAAGAAGTTCCACCGACCATTCCTTGGTGATTTCCTCTAGGTATTCTTCTGTCAGCTTGTAATAAGACTGAAGCTGTTCCTTGTTCTCATCAGCGTGTGCTGTTAGATATATAAAATGGTGGTCAACACTAAACTTTAACAAAGGTTGAAACCTGTGTAAAGTATTTGGGGTCATGCAAGGCTTAGACTAGATGGCGAGCTTCAACTGGGTGTAGTAGGTGTGAAATACGACATTAGATTGCCATTGCTTATCCATGTCATTTGAGTACCATAGGGTACTGAACTTCGCAGCCAGTGGTTCAAAGGGGTCAATGTCGGGGAAGGTTGCACCTTCCGGTAGCTCCCATGCAATGAAAGCTATAAGTATCAAGAGCCAGCTAGAATGAAATTCATGCCCCTGATCCTGGGCTTCTCCGCAATCAATCTCTAGTTGATTCACCATGTACTTCGCCCATTTCATCTGTAGTCCTTCTGTGCACTTTCCTGCAAGGTCGAATACAAAGCTGGATACTTGCGTGGGTCGATTCTTGCATACCAACTTCCTTGCGATCAGTTGACAGGCGAGGCGCATTGCGCCACTTTCAATAGAAGATACCTTGTAGCCTCGTGCACCTTTATCAACATCACCATAGGCTTCTTTGATCTTCTGGGCAAGAGCGCGATCCACGACCTTCCCAGGATAGTAATCGTGGGGATCAGGACCCTGCATGCTAAGCCTAGTGATCCGGTTGATCAGTGCTCGATTAACTGTTATGCGACTGTTCAACCATAAGTATCCTCCATGGTAACTTTCCAACAACAACTTCACACAAGCATTCACCTCCTAGTGTTTGCCGAAGTGTGGTATCTTCATAACGTTGAGCAGAGTAGACTATGTGAGGTTCATCATCCATTGCTGAGGGACGATCTTCGAATTCTTTCCCTTGGTTCTGGTTAGGTGCTTGTATGGGGAAATTGTTCTGTAAACTTTACAATCCCCCAGGTTGAAGTCACTAAAATTCAAGGCTGGGATCTTGTCATGATTTGCATGGACTGCACATACTCTTTTCGGTAGGTACGTCGTGACTAGAGTGTACTCAAAGTCTCTAGGCACACTATCTCTGTTGATCGCACCGCTCAGAGGTGGTATGTAAGCAGGTAGGATGGATGGGACCAACTTCGCATTGTCCATATCGTCCTTATGTTTGGTTCCTCTTTCTGTGCCGGCTCGGGATGTTCCTGCTCGAGAAGTCAATGGGGATGCTTGCACTCCTCTCATCGACGATGCTTGTAAACTTGTAGACAATCCCCGCTTCGACATGACTCTTTCGGCTCTGAGGCTAGCGAGTACCTCTCTTACAGATTCTTCATCTATGCTAAATTCATCGGACATATACACTCAGGATCAATAGCTCGGGTTCTCAAAGTAACATAGATACTGTAGTAAGGTAGAGAGTAAGGGCAGAGTAATCATGGTTCACAATTTAGGTAGTCTGCAGATTCAAATTCATGATTCGAAAAAGTGTCTTCCGTGCATGGGGCGATGGATTAAGTAAGTAACTTTGTAACCGATTGTTTGCAATGGGTATGGGGCTTCCTTAACTCTGGTTCTATATGTTATGGTGTGGTATAATGGTATGGTGATGAGCCATCAATGCTTTTCGATCTGTTCGGGGCGACAGTCGAACGGGTATATCGACCTCCAACAGTTATATTTCTTCGCCACGACGAAGTGACCCATGACGCTGTTCTGTTATCCCGATGAAGCTCGAATTGTGCAAAGTTTCTTTCGGAGGGGTTCCCTCTGGAACCATCTACAACTTGTCGATCTGAGCTCTCTTTTTACTTATCTTTCTAGCCTTCTTCCCCATGAGCTTCGTCTTGGTAGTTCGTTTCTCGATCTGGTTCTTATTTTCCTTGGGCATAGTCACTTCGTGCTGCTAAGGTTCTTTCCCAAGACTCAGAAGAACTACTTCGTCTGTCTCTGGTACGAATACTCCAATCTTCTGTGAGTCCCCTAATTCTTTGACATCTGAGCTTCTAGTGTCAAATAGCTTTGATTTATTCTCCTGTTCCTCAATCAACTGTGCGATCCTTCTGGTCATGAAATCTTTTAGCTCTTGTCTCTGCTGTTGTAATACCTTTTCTTCTTCCTTTTTTTTGGCTTGATGTCTCTCAATCCAAGGTTTTCCAGGTAACATAGTGAACGGGTTGCCATCCTCAATAAATTTGATAATCTCAAAATCTTCTTCTGTCGAATTTCCATTGACTGTCATAGGTATCTAAGCGAGTTTTCCAAAAAACATCACCAGTTTTCCTCTGAATAGTCATATTCCTCCCACTGAAGGAATCATGGCAGGCTTCCCTATAACTTCCCAGGTTATTTCTGGCATAATGTTCACTTGTGTTTCTTTATCAAGAATACAGTCAATGTCGAAGTCCCCTATTCTTGCTTCGATTTGTTCCTTTTCTTTGAAGATCTTTGGTAGGCAAACATATATATGTTCTTTCAGGGTTTCTTTCATATGTATTAATACTTTCTCTGATTCTTTCTGGGGATGTCCTATGGTGTTCTTCATGTATATTCATTCTTTCAAGCCTAGCAATCACTCTAGGGAAATCCAATACTTCATGGTCCAAAGCTTTGCAACAGAGACAACTGGGTTTTCCACCCGGGAAATCCTTAGCTAGATGGCCTAGTTTTCTGCAACCATAACATAGGGTCAATCCTCTCTTTCTCTTAAATGATCCCCAACTTCTTCTGTACTGCACACCATAATCATGGTAGTTAGCCTGCAAAAAATTCCTTCTAGGATCCTGCATCCATTTGCTAGTCCAAACATTCTTTCTATGCATAGGTATAACATATCTATCATTATGCTTATCATATCTACTCATATCAAACTTTCTTTCTTCTATTAATGTCCTAGGTTTTATGTTAGGAGCGAATCTATCAAACATACCTAGATCCATGCTCTAGAAACAAAAATTTCACTTATCTTACTTCTACATAGTACAAAGCTTCCAGATCTAAGAAATTTTAACTATTCTTACCTTTATTAGAGCACAGGGCTTACAAATCTTACCTCTTTTCTGCAGATCTGACTTCTTTCTTTCATAAATTCCCACTTTTACTTTTCTTAGAGCACAGAGAGTTTAGATCTCGCTTGTTTTCTTCAGATCTGATCTTCCTTTCCTCAGATTTGACCTTATTCCTAGCACAAATCTTTCACAGGTCGAGTAAAAAGATGCGCACTAGGGCGATAGATCTACGCACAGAGCTTCCTTTTGCACAAAGTTTCTTCTTCCCCAGTTCCCAACAATCACAGTTTCAGGTCCCGACAACAGAACCATTTGTTGGCACAGGGGTAGACCTAGGGTTCAACGCTCAAGAGCATACCAACAAAGCCCTAACTACCGGCCCTTTCGGCGACACCTGCAAAGCAGGTGAAGTCTCACCCTATGTAGAGGCAGGGGTGGTTGCAAGACTCAGGTGTCTGCAACCTTAGATAGGACACAGATCTATGATCCTATTCTTACAGGGCACTTAACATAGATCATTCATCAGTATTTAACCCTTATTATACTTCACAGACGACACAGAGCTTCGCGGTGAATACTCAGATGTACATTGTTTCAACACTTAACTATAGCAAATCATATCATATCTAGTAGTTCAGCACTAAGAATTCTCATACATGTCAGATCCCACTATTTACATACATTTAGGAAGCACAAAGCATTAATAGATCTATCTAAATATATCAAGGCACTCAACAAAAGAAGAAATAAACACATCAAGACGAAGCACAAAGCATCACACACAGATTTACGTGGTTCACCCCCACCCTAGAGCTATGTCCACCAACTCTTCTTCTTTATTAGTGTCTTCAATCGGTTACAACACAAAGCCACTCAAAACCCTTACTTCACATAGAACAGAAGATCTACACAGTTTGCTAAATCCTTCTTCCTTGTACTTCGACACAAAGCCTTCTACAACCTCTTACAACAACTAGCACTTAGCTCTGTAAGCCTCTTACAATCATGCACAGAGCATTTACAATCCACATCCGATCACATAGATCTAACTACTAAAACTAATCCATCGACCCTTCTTACATTGCATAAGTATCTATTTATACATTACAAAAGTGGGCCTAAGCGTGGGTAAACCCACGAGCCGACATCCCTATTACATTAACCCAAAACCCTAAAAGAGGCCCAAAGTGGAACGATGTCCCACAATCTTTGCTTCGCCTGACGCTCCATCTTTGACAGGGTGTTGAAGTCCAAAAATGGTCAATTATGACCAAGTGTTCCTCGAAACTTGGTCAAGGGCCAGCATTGCTGCAACTTTGTTGCCGCCCCTCCATGTTGATGTTGTAGAGCCTTGGATTTTGATTGGTTAAGTGTAACTGTAGCATCTCTTATTCATTTTCATTTATTTCCAACAATTCCTCTATTTAAACTTTGCTGCAACTTTAATATTTCCCTTGCTGCAACTAGTGCTACTGTAACTTGTGTTGCTGCGACTCTTGTTGCTGCAACTCTGGCTGCTGCAACTCTTTTTGTTGTAACTCTGGTTGTTGCAACTTTGCATCTATCTTTCTAATTAACATTCATGTGGTTTGTAGTTTGATATAGTTTATCTCTTTTATTTATGAGTACAATGTGGTTTGATTCTCATAGCTTGAGGCTTGCTACATCTCAGTACATGAGTTGTAACATATCTGTCGCATTAGTCAAGATCATATTAATACTTTAACAAGTCACCTTTACTTTCTTGCAAGAGTGATCTACTTTCTCACAACTGTGATTTACTTTCCTGCAAGAGTGATTTAGTTTTCCACAAGTGTGATTTATTTTCCTGCAAGAGTGATTTACTTTTTCACAAGTGTGATTTACTTTTTTACAAGAGTGATTTGATTTTCTGTGAATGTGATTTATTTTTTTGCAAATGTGATTTTCTTTTCCACAATTGTGATTTACTTTCCTGCAAGAATTATTTACTTTTCCGCAAGTGTTCCATTTACTTTCCTCCAAACATGTGTTTTCATTCATGCAAGAGTGGATTTGATATAGTTTAATTCAGTGAATTGCTAAATAATCTTGCCATCTTGCCTTGTGACATTCATTTAAAGTACTACAACTCATTGGAAAATACATCATTATACTTACATATATGGTTCATGACAATCCATAAGTTCCATATGACCTTGGATTGATAATTAAATGCACATCTCTTTAGTTGCTTACTAAATCAATTAGAAGTAATTAAAAATACCATCATTTTTGGCGCCGTTGCTGAGGATCTGTCAAAAGTATAGTTGTTTCTTTGCTTTCATTTGAATTTTCATTACAATAGATTGAGTCATATGAATTCTTTTCAATAATTTGTAGAACGTTTTTCTAATCTTTTCTATGCACAGAGTTAGGGATCAACAAGGTAGATTCATTAATTCATCCAAAAATCCCCGTAAATCTAACAATACAGGTCACTCTCAAGAGGGAAAGGAGCACAATCAACCAAACTATTTGTCACCTACAACAAGTTTTCTTGCCAAAAAGATACCCGAGACTTCCAATCAAGAGTCTGAGATGGTATAGGGTTCTATGCACACAAAGGTTCCACCTTTAGAAGATTTGGTCAGTGAACAATACCACTATGGGGAGTTCATCTTTCCTAAAGCACCTTCATAATCAGAAGACAACCCTAAGAGGGAGATGGAAAACAAAACTATCAAGGAAGAAACCTCTTCCTTTAGATTTCCAATTAGAAGATCAAACGAGGAGACCAAAATGAAGAATATCCCTCACTCAGCCTTGCCGAATTTTCATGGTCTATCTAAAGAAGACCCCAACAACTTCCTCTTCAAATTCGACATACTTTGTAGAAGTTATGATTATGTTTGAGATGCCTAGAAATTAAGACTTTTCCTTGGCATACTCAATAATGTTGCACTATGCTAGTTCATGGGCCTTGGTAGGGTCAACATCCACACATGGGACCGGATGACATAGAAGTTCTTGGAAAAGTACCAAGATTATTGAAAGGATAAGGAAAGGAGGGAGGAAGTCTTTAGAATGAAATGAAATGAAGATGGAATCCTTGAGGATTATGTCAAAATATTTAACTATAATGTGCAAAGGGAAAGACAAGGATATTTGGCCCTGGATACATGAATTGTTTTATTTGGCCTTGGAGACATGAAATTCTCAACCTGATGGGTGGAAGAGATATATCCTAGAAATATTATGATGTTATCTTGGAAATTTGTCACAAATATTCTAGAGGTACTTCAAAAATAGGCAAAGGACCAAGAGATATATTGACAAGGAATGGAAAGACAACTGGAAGTGGAGTTATGAGAGCAAAGATTAGGAATATATTATAGGACTTCAAGGCTGATATACATAACTCCTTGAGATCCTAGCTGGATACATTGCAAATGAATAAGAAGAAAGAATAGGTAGAATGAGCTTTGGGAATATTTTTCCCAAAATGAAAAACAAAACACTCATGAAAGGAGTGTCCATTAAACCAAATTGAGGTTTGTGGAATATGTAGTGAGGACTATGCTACTTGCAATTGTCCATCCTTAACAAGATTGAAATCTATCTATCAGAAGACGAGGAACTGGAGAAAATATGATTTGTTTCTCATAAATGACCATGGAAACCCAAACCTCAAGGTATGGTTCAAGACCAATACCAATATTTCAATTCATATTGTATTAACCCTTCCATGCAATATACTTCTTAGCCATGGTGTCTTCCAACACAAAAATGGGTGGCTCCTACTCTTACAAGAAAATTATGACAACATGGGTGGAGATATCCCACTTTAGGAGGCCCTCAATAGGCCATGACACAACCACCCATGCAACTTATTTCCCCCCCAGATGAAATCATCAACATCAACCCCTCCTAGACCAAAATTACCTACACAACCCATTCCTTACCCTAATAATGGGAGGCTATCCCAACCAACATAAGCTATTGGACTTGCCATCTATCCCACCTATTCCATCTCTACCATAGACTGCCATGATATCCATCTTATATCTAGGAAGACATTAACCAAGGACCAACCTCCTATTCATATTGGATATTTGGATGAGGATGTCTGGAATGAATAACCAGAAAAAGAGAAATTTGTTGAACCTTTGAAAGATAATCATGCCCACCCTAAACTTCAAAATCCACCCTATCCAGAAATATTAAACCTAGATAAACCTCTTACTCATCTTGAGTTTGAATTTTTGGGGGAACTCAAGAATTTGTGTGTTAAGATACTGCTGTTAAAATCAATCAAAGATGTACCCATCTATTTGAAAGTGGTACGATAACTTTGTTTAAGGAACCACAATAGAAAAAAGAAGGATACCTAAACTGTCCATGTTCTGGGTAAACTGTCAGACTTAATGATGGGGGCAGTTCTCGAGACCAAATACTCTGACCCTGGAAGCCCAATAGTTAATGAGCAGATTAATAATACACTAACCCATAACACATTAATTGACCTTGGTGCTTCCATTAATGTTATGATGTGTGAGACCATGGAAACCTTAGGGATCACTGGTAGTAGGGAAGCCCCAACCGTACTCCAGCTTGCTAACAGATCAAATGTCAAACCATAGGGCATCTTGGAAGACATAGTGATATCAGTAGATTCGTGGGAATATCGTGCCGACTTTATGATCCTACAACCCAAAACCTCTCTAGGGGGGTGTATCCTTTAATATTGGGAAGGCCTTAGCTAGCCATTGTTGATGCTTGCATTAGTTCTAGGTTGGGAAACATGACCATCTCCCATGAAACCTATACAAAAAAATTATCCTTGTATCCTCCCGTAAAAAAAAACATGGATTTTGAAACACCACTCTGGGATGATAGAGAAGATAGTGATGAAGAAGGAGAATCTCATCAAGTCCTCTCTATAGATCAGTACTTAGCAACCAGAGAGAAAACAAAGGAAGATGAAATCATTGATTTCATAGCCTCTTCTTCAACCGACTCACATGTTCTTGAGAAAGTTATGCATTAGGAAACACATGTTTCTCTCACCTCAACACACATATCAATTGTAGAACACAAACCCTCACCTGAAAAAGATCAAGGATCCACCACAAAACCATATAAATCAGCCCCCCAATTAGAGACTTATTGAACAACAAAAAGAGCGACTGGTCAAAGTGATGTAAACGAACAATGATGACTTCACCTGGGATTACTCTGACATGAAGGGGATGCATATTGACTTATCCGCACATCATATGTACATTAAAGAAGGATTTAGACCCATCCACCAACCCCAATATCGGATGAATTCGACACTAAAGGACATAATTAAGGAAGAGCTACATAAATTGCTCACAACCAACTTTATCTATCCAATTTATGACAACCAATGGGTATCCCCTCTCGTCATGGTACCAAAGAAGAATGGTAAATGGAGGATTTGTGTGGACTATTGAGAACTCAACAAAGCAACAAACATGGACCATTTCTCACTTCCATTCATTTACTATTGCCAAGGAACTCTCGTTCGCGACATAACAAGCAATAGTGGGATTTATTTATGAAGAAATCTTCACCAGATTCATGATACCTTGGGAAATAGTTACAGATGGAAGAACTCAATTCACTTGAAGAATTATTAGATACTTGATGGATAAATACAGGATCAAACATAGGGTTACTACACCATATCACCTATAGGCCAATGGACAGGTAGAATGAACAAACAAAATTATTGAGACCATCATCACCAAGAATGTCAGACTACACCTCAAAGATTGGGCCAACATACTACCTGAAGCTCTATAGGCATACCATACAACACAGAAGACTACCACTGGCTCCACTCCATATAACATAGTGTATGGAAAAATAGTGCTATTGCCGATTAAAACAACTATCCAAACACTCAGAACAACTGTACAACTTGGAATGGACTTAACTAAAGTTCAGAAGCAAAGACTCCTCTACATCAACAAAATGGATGAACTTTGCTAGGATGCCTTGCACCATACAATAGTAATCCAACATCAAAAAGCTTAGTGGCATGACAAGTTCATTAAGAAGAAGAAATTCAAATTTGGAGACTAGGCCTTGTTATTTGACTCCAAGTTCAAATATTTCAGAGGGAAGTTCCCCACTCAATGGCTCAGGCCTTATGATATTGATGTTGTATATGATAACATAGCCATAAAAATTCACACCATTAATGATGAGAAAACCCTGCTAATGGAAAATGGACACAATCTTTGATTATATCATAGACCCCTATCCAAGGAAACCTTTATAAAGAGGATTAGTAGTGGATAGCATGACATTGATATAAATATTGTTAACAAGGGGGGAATACTTACTGAATGATTCATTCCCGTTAAAAATAAAATAAAATCCCATGTATGAAAACCATTAGGGGCATACCTGGGGGCCATGTTTTGTGAAAATTAGCCTATGCTGGCACATGGTGTGCTAAAATTATTAAAAAAAAAGGAAGAAGAAGGGAACTTCATGGTTTCGTGATGGTTTTGTCAGGATCCTTCAGGTCAATTTTTAATAAGGTATTTTTTTTTAATAAAGTCTTTTTTAGGATATGCAGAGGAGAAGAATCTGGTTGCTGCAACTCTGGTTGCTGCAAATTCCATTGCTGCCACTCTCATTGCTGTAACTCTACATGTCGATGCTACAACTCCACTACTAAGGTACTAACAACCGATTTAGGAAAAGATGACTCCTATTGAAATACCATGACAAGCCATAGTTCTGGTCAACATGTTCTTGCTACTCTGGAACATCGTTGTTGCAACTCCACGCACATGGCTGCAACTCCACATATATCCACCACTTTGGAACATTGTTGCAACTCTATACCTTACTGCAACCCCACACATAATTACTACAACTCTACAATATGGTTGCAAGTCTGAACACTGTTCCACGTTGTTGCAGCTCTGAACCTCAGCTGCCTTGTTGCAACTCAGAATCACTGTTGTTTCCACTCTGACAGTTTCTACAACTCTCGACGCCAACAAGGAGCCCAACTATCCCATGAAGATGACACGCTAGCACCACAAAGGTACGAGCAATGACGGCCATGCATGGTAAGTCAAATGGTACATCTCCCAAACTTGTGTAATGAATATGCATTGATTGGCATAATTATGACCTAATCACATCACTGAAACATCATCACATACTCATAATTGTCCAAACTATTACATAATTACCCTATCCTACCACCATTCTCATCCATACTTCAGAATATCCACCCTACGAACCATTCATTTCAAGTTGCAGCCACATTTGCTTGAAATATGAAAAAAAAAATGGGAGGCTCATTGAACCAAAAAGATCCCACAAAGACCCTCTTGTTGGAAGCATACGCGAATATTAGAGAAATTTTCTAGCAGGGAGGTTGGCTAGAATACCAAAATAGGCTACAAGGGTATGACGATAACGTGACACTTGAATTCACCTTTAACTTCACAAAAATTAGGACCAAAGTAGCAAGAAAAATGGTCCAGGTAATAGAGGAGGTGATAGCAAAGGTGACTGGGCTTCCTCAGACATGTGAATGGTGGTATTACCAACGAAGGCCAAAGCCCGTAATCCTTGAGCAGTTCCTCGAACTAGGATAAGCTCTGGTAAAGAAGGGAACAATATTTGACATGACCTCATTATTGAGTCCATGGAAATATGTTGCCATGGTAATACAACTATACATCACCTGTGAGGGTCACTATGGGGCTGTATAGTTCCAACATATCTATTTTCTAGACCACCTATGACATGGAAGGTTGATTAACATGCCATTTTTCCTTTGGAAAATGCTGTAGACCATGGCCGCACATGTACACAAATATTTTCTCCCTATAGAATCCCTCTCACACCATGGGCTAATCAAACTTTTGGTCAAACATACATTGTATAGGGAGGGAAGGACATGGAATGAGGTGGCGAGAGCACTAGCCCCCACCGTAACCCCACCCAGAAGAGCCCGAGCTACTACATATCTAGCATGAGACAATGTAGTTGCAACTCTAGAGACCAAAGCTACTGCAACTCTACAGGTCATGGATACTACAAATCTAGACGCCATAGTTGCTGTAACTCTAGAAGTCGAAAAAGCTACAACTCCCAGAACTATAGCCACTGGAAAAGAAACCCCTGATATTTCTGCTAGGATTACTTAGCAATATGAAGGTAGACATGACAATGACATATAGGTCATAAGAAACAAACCATTGACTAAAATACTGCCAAGGAAAATGAAGAGGGAAACATATTTGATGACCCAAAAGAAGAAGAGGGTGAGATACTGTGCTGCCACATGGAAAAGCGAAACCCCTGCTGTTACACAAGAACCAATAGGGGTGGAACATGACAAAGAAACAACTACATCATAAGACACAATGGAGGATGGACATGACTCTTCTAGGTCTAGACCCGATGAATAAATAAAGGAAACAAACCTTACTGTTACACAAGAATGAAAAAGGAAAAACCTAGGAGAGGGCATTGCTGTAATTTTGGAGACCATTGCTGCCCCAGATCTAGCCAAAGAAAGATAAAAAATTAAGTACCCCTTTGCTTGTGCCATTGTATTCATCACTTTTAAGGAAGCAATGAGTGCTTGAGAAGAAGTACATGAAGCTTCAAACCTCTATGAAGTTGTTAGGGGATGATCTTAAAAAGGAGAGGTAGTTGGACTACCCTACCTAGACAACAAAACCCATTGCTACATAATCAATATAGGAGAGTCACCTTATTGTACCAACAGTGGACACTCTCCCTCCTGTCGTAGAGGCCAATCAACCCGCAAAACCAATAGAGGATACTCACATTGTTGAACCAACAAAAGCCATCCACCCTGTTGATCCAGTAGAAGATACCCACCTCACTGAAACAATAGAGGGCACTCTCACCATTGAGCTAGTAGAATACACCCACCCTATTCTCACAGAGGGTAGTCATCCTACCAAATCACCAGAGGAAACTCTCCCTACTGAACTAGTAGAAACCAATCACTCTGCTGAGCCAATCGAGGACACCCATCCCATTGTCACAAAAGATAATTTCCCTCGTGTCACATAAGAACCAACATAGGACAATCACCCTGTTATCACACAAGAACCAGTAGGTGAAGCACATGGAAAAGAAATAATGGAAGCACAAGAGAAGGACCCTACTGTTACACAAGAACCAATAGGGGAAAATTTAAGAGAATGTCTTGCTGCAGTCCTGCAGGACTACTAAGAACATAAAGACCTTGTTCTTATACAAGAATAGATAGGGGACACTCTAGGTGAAGGTATTGTTGCAATTTTGGAAGGTGTTGATAGTCAAATATGACCATGTTCAACATGAAGGAATTTGCCTGGTCAGGGTCCCAATTAAACCCTTATTTGTTGCAAATGGCGATTCTGACTAGTTTAGGTCCAGTTACCTATAACTATCCTAAAATACAAAAACAAACTCAAAATATATACATATTCTAATCAATTGAATATATTTTATCTTTTATTGATTAACAAACTGAAATATAAATATATATAGATTTTGAACGATCTACAAGGGAGAGATTAATTCTAGTTATCATAAAAGTTACCTCTATGAAAGAGGATTTTGTTTTCTCCTAAAGAGTGAAAAATATTTATAATGAAAGTTAAAGAAATGAACTAAATCAAATAAGACTTAAGAAGAAAATCTAATGTTCGGGCCCAGATTCAAATAATATATGAATTTATGTAAAGTAAACAATGTTCTAAAGATATAGATCTTCAAAACAAACGTCTTCTTATATCAATTGAAAATGAATTAATAAACCTGTTTAAATAATTAATACAGACTTACAATCCCAACAACGACTCATATACATATTAATCACTGAAATGATGTGTGGAATCGAATTGAAATTGATCTAATTTATTAACAATAATTAACTAAATCAATCTGTAATATTGTCAACACATAATCCATATAAGATTTTGATTTCAAAAATGAACATTCAAATATCAATAATAGTACCAAATACCGATTGCTTGTATTAATATTCAAAGTCACAAATAAATTTAGAATAATGTATAAAAAACAAAGACTTGTACAATAGTGCATAAGCTTTGTTCTCTTTCAAAAAACTGAAA
>SNQJ01S0143831.1:0-16396 GCA_010110895.2 Picea sitchensis
GACTCATGCTTAACCCATTCACCAAATCAACTACTAACATGTGTATTTGCACTGACTCTTCTCGTCAACTCTCACCCTTTCAATATACTAGTGGGACCTGTAATGATCATAATGATAAATGGATGGGGATTCATCCCTCTCGCTTCCATATCTACGGTTCACATTGGCCTGACTTTGAGGTCTTTTCTTCGGAGTTATTTTCATGGTACATGCGATTTTCTTCCGAAGGTCTCACTCTGACAGATTTGTTTTGGAGTCCTTTCCACAACGTATGAGGGATCTCTCTGACATGGTGACTCTAATTGTCCACCAATCAACAATCATGATCTCTTCAGATCGATGGTTGTGATTTCATGCTGACCAACACAAGGTTTACAAAGTCATAATTGTCCACTCTAAGGACTTAGCCATTTTTCGAGTTCTGAAAGACTTCGGTTTCTGACCTTTACAAACTATTAAACTTAAGGCTAAGGCCTCACATGAGTTGTAGGATCTCCACACATGGAACATATGGGGTATTCGAGCAAGTAGCAGTTCCATTCATTCATTTTTATGTTTTAACCAAGCATTAAATACATCACAACATAGCTCATTTTACTGCATTCAAGTCATAGGTTAAGTATACAAACAATCTCTTGGATTTAAACATTCATATGTGCTAACACACAATTGTTCTATTCATGAGCATTATGTTGGCATATTTTACAGGAAGAGTGTGCTTTTCATTTATGGCAGGAACAACAACAACGATGGAAAACAGGAAAAACATAAGCTCAGGAGGAGGAGCGAACAGTAAGCAAAGATCAAAGCTCGAAATAAAAAATGTAAGTTGAGGAGGAGGAGCGAACAATATGCAGATATCAAAGCTCAGAAGGAAAAGCATAAGCTCAGGGTGAGAAACCTCAACAACCATCTGATCAAGAGATTGAAGGTGTTGATCGTTTCATATAACGGACGTCGGTCATATGAGTGACCATGTGCTTGAGGACTGTTGGAGGATTGTGACCGTCGAATCTGCAAGCTAGATCAACGACAGGGATGAATTGCAGGGAGCGGAAGAATAATTAAACAACTTGCTAGTTCCAATCCTGCAATTGGTCTAGATCATCAGATCTCATAGACACAGATATCGATGCCTATGGTTGATTCAACAAGCGATCAGATTAAGTCAGATTATGTTGTGACCGTCGTATGCGCAATAGCCAGATCAACAACAGGGATGAATTATGGGGAGTGAAAGAAGAATTAAACAACTCGCTAGTTCCAATCCCGCAATTAGTCTAGATCGCCAGATCTCATAGACTCGGATATCGATGAATGTGGTTGATCCAACAAGCAATCAGATTAAGTTGGATTGAGTTGTGACCGTTGGATGCACAATCGCCAGATCAATGACACAGATAGATTGCGGAGATCGAAAGGAGAATTAAATATCGCGCTAGTTCCAATCCTGCAATTAGTCAGGACCGTCAAATATTATAGCCTCAAAGATTGATGATTGTGGTTGACTCACCAACGACGCACGACTTCAAATTGCGGAGTTTTGGTGAAGAGTTAAATCACTCGCAAGTTGTGGTTCCACAACCATCCTTGATCGTTGATCTTCTTTGAGAATATTCACAACTGTTGGATCACTTTAAGTGGAAGGATAGGATAAGCGGGGCTAAAGGGTTGAGAATTTGATTATCTGAATACCTGTCATCCGTTGGATCAAACCCGACTTCCCTTCAGCCGTCGGATCATTTTAAACTGGAAGGATAGGTTAAGTGAGGTAAAAGGGCTGAGAGTTCGATTATCCGAATACCAGTCAGTCGTCAGATCATTTTAAAGTGGAAGGATAGGTTAAGCAAGGTAAAAGGGTTGAGAGTTTGATTATCTGAATACCCATCAACCGTTGGATCAAACCAAAATTACCGTTAGTCGTCGAATCATTTCGAGTGGAAGGATAGGATAAGCAAGGTAAAATATATGAGATCTCATTTATGTGAATTTTCGTTAGTCGTTGGATCATTCTAAGTGGAAGGATATGATAAGCTAGAAGAGTTGCATCGCAAACAGATAGAGCCATTGATCCAAGATCATGATTGACGAATAGCATTTATTTCGGGTATAAAGATGCGAGGAGGTTAAGCTCCGAAAAAATCTCACTTCATATTTTTCAGTTTGAGATTTGAAAATCCCAAAGCCCAGAGAGCTGGAAATATGAAATGAATAAGGACCATCGGATCTAGAGAACATATGATGACCATTAGATCAAAGAGATATACGTCAACAGATTACGTCAGCAAACCTCGTCCGCAAGGACATGTGGCAGAACACGTCAGCAAAGGACATATGGGAGATCACGTTAGCAAACCACGTCAGCAAGGATATGTGGTAGACCACGTCAACAAAGACGTGTGGCATACCACATCAGCAAGGACACGAGTCGTCCGATCTGAAAGATCACTTCGGGTGTATTCTCAATTGTTGATCATAGTACAATGGAAGGATAGTGTAAGTTTGAAAAGTTGAAATCCCAAAGTTCTGAAGGGAAAAGTTCTGACAACCGTCCATATCAATGTTTGATTAAGTCCTAGCCGACGGATTGAACAATGAAAGGATGAGTGTAAGGATCAAATCTAACCATTGATTTGTTTCTGTGAAATAAACCATCTGATCTGATTCAAAGGTTTGAAAAGTTGAAAACCCGAAGTTCCAAAGGGAAAAGTTCCGCCAGCCATCCATCTTATCAGAAGATTGAATCGTGACCGTTGAATTGATAAGCACTCGTTAAGCCTAACGTCTGGTCACCATCATTAGTCATGTGATATAAGATATTTAAATAAAGTTCACGAGGACCTGTGGATCAAAAAGCCTCTATGTGTATAATCCAACGACGTTGATCAAACCGAATCTGATCGAAGGGTTGTTGTTTCATCTCGTGATTTCTTAATCGGTTATGATTCAATTACACTAACTGAATCATCATTCCTGAGCGGTTGAATGATTGGTCCTGAGCATTGGAATCATGGCTCTTGAGAATTCTCAGATTACCGACATTGAGCATTGGAGATGTAGAGTATAACATATGATGAGAGCATGAATAAAAGAAATATGTCGAGACAAAGGAAGGTTGTTGTTTCTTTGTAAAACAATTTGAACTATATGTAATTGTTGGGTATGTGTTATATTTTTTGCATGTGTGTGTGTGTGGGTGCGTCAGATACGACAACTGCGTCTGACGATCCCTTCTCCTAGAGCTCTGTCGTGTGCGTCGAGCGCTTTCCTAGGGGGGTCCCAGGGGGGGTACGCACAACGTTCGGGGCTGCGCCCCGAATTTTTTTTTTGGGCGGTTTTTGCTATTTTTAGCGGATTTGTAAATTAATCCTGGATTAAGGGATTAGGGTTTTGGTATATACGGAATACCTAAAAACATTGTATATATTGTATGGCGAATGGTGAAATTCGATATAATGAAAATAAGAAAGGTTTTCCCGGTTAAGGGTTTCCAGTATAAAATCTTTGTGTACTCTGTGTATGAGCCATTGATTAATTTATGTATTGCTTAAGAATCTATATGCGTTTCTTTACTTCGCAGGTTTAAAACTTACAGTAATGAAGGATACAACATGACCATAGTGAGAAAGTGAAGAGGGGAGGCATAGCACATAGAATGGATATGGCACACAGAGCATAAAGCACAAGAAGATGTGAGAAAAAAGACATTGATGCATGCAGAGCAGAGCAGTGTAGCAGAAAAATGATGATACTGGTAAGTCATTGATAAATGTTGTATCATTGTAATAAATTTCAGCAAGCAAATATTTATATCTCAGGGTGGTAGGGTGGTGCTAGGGAGGATTGTTGTCCTCAGAGTTTCAAGTGGGTGCTTGAACACAGGAAATTGTAGCTTCCATCTGGTTATAGCTAGAAAAACCAGGGTGGTAGGGTGGTGCAAGGGAGAACCATTGTTCTCTGTTATACAAGTTGGTTCCTGTGTGACTAGAAGTTGGTGCTTCCATCCAGTTGGTGCTGGAACACTTAGGGAGTTGGTGATTCCTTCTAGTGGGTGCTTGAGAAACCAGAGAGTTGGTGCTCTCAACAAGTTGCATATTGTAAAACAGAGGTGGTAGCCTCACAAAGAGTGGGTGCTCATAAGAATGATAATGTACAGAAAATAAAGACTACTTATCATACTAAGAAGAAGATGTTTTCTCCCTTTATGGGTTTCCTCAGGAATATCTATCTATGTATACTTCATGTGTGTGATTGATGTTGAATACTCTATTGCTTACTTCTCTGAATTATTGTGATCATCATTAAGTGTTCTGTAATGAGCTTAAAATGGGTATAATTGTTTAAGCATAGTAACAATTGATTCAACCCCCCCCCCTCTTAGTTGTTTAACAATTGGTATCAAAGTGGGTTCCTTTTATCTAAGGGTAGATCCTAGAGCTTAAAAATGACTAGCCATGAAGGAACTTCAACCAATAAGGCCCCCATGTTCAATGGAACAAACTTTGCCTTCTGGAAAGTTAGGATGAGAACCTACATAATGGCTTTATGTATAGATGTCTGGGATGTGGTAGAGACTGGTTATGTAAATCCAATTGTACTAGCTTCTAAGGATGACGAGATAGAATTCAGCTTCAAATCTTAGGACCGTCAAATCTTATAGCCTCGAAGATTGATAATTTTGGTTGACTCACCAACGACGCACAACTTCAAATTGCGGAGTTTTGGTGACAAGTTAAATCACTCACAAGTTGTGGTTCCACAACCATCCTTGATCGTTGATATTCTTCGAGAATATTCACAACCGCAGATCACTTTAAGTGGAAGGATAGGATAAGAGGGGCTAAAGGGTTGAGAATTTGATTATCCGAATACCCTCCAGCCGTCAGATCAAACCCGAATTCTCGTCAACCGTTGGATCATTTTAAAGTGGAAGGATATGTTAAGCGAGGTAAAAGGGATGAGAGTTCGATTATCTGAATACCCATCAACCGTTGGATCATTTTAAAGTGGAAGGATAGGTTAAGCGAGGTAAAAGGGTTGAGAGTTCGATTATCTGAATACCTATTAGCCGTCGGATCAAACCCGAATTCTCGTCAGTCGTCGGATCATTTCGAGTGGAAGGATAGGATAAGCAAGGTAAAAGATCTGACATCTCATTTATGTGAATTTTCGTCAGTCGTTGGATCATTCTAAGTGGAAGGACAGGATAAGCTAGAAGAGTTGCATCACAGATAGATCGAGCCATAGATCCAAGATCATGATCAACAAACAACATTTAGTTTGGGTATAAATATGCAAGGAGGTTAAGCTCCGGAAAAATCTCACTTCAGATTTTTCAATTTGAGATTTGAAAAACCCAAATCCCGGAGAGCTCGAAATCCGAAATGAATAAGGACCATCGAATCTAGAGAACATATGATGATCGTTAGATCAGGGAGATCTACGTCAGCAAACCTCATCTGCAAGGACATGTGGCAGACCACGTCAGCAAAGGACATATGGGAGATCACGTCAGCAAACCACATCAACAAGGATATGTAGCAGACCACGTCATCAAGGATGTGTGGTAGACCACGTCAGCAAGGACATGAGTCATCCAATCGGAAATATCACTTTGGGTGTATTCTCAACCATTGATCATAGTACAGTGGAAGGATAGTGTAAGTTTGAAAAGTTAAAATCCCGAAGTTCCGAAGGGCGATGCTCTGACAACCGTCCATCTCAATGTTTGATTAAGTCTTATCCGTCATATTGAACAATGAAAGGATGAGTGTAAGGATCAAATATGACCATTGATTTGTTTCCGTGAAATAAACCGTTTGATTTGATTCAAAGGTTTGAAAAGTTGAAAACCCAAAGTTCTGAAGGGTGAAGTTCTGTCAGTCGTCCATCTTATCAGAAGATTGAATCGTGACCATTGAATTGATAAGCACTCAAGAGCTCATTAATCCTAGCATCTGGTCACCGTCGTTGGTCATGTGATATAATAGATTTAAATAAAGTTCACGAGGAACTATGGATAAAAAATCCTCTACGTGTATAATCAAACGACGTTGATCAAACCAAATCTGATCGAAGGGTTGTTGTTTCATCTCATGATTTCTTGATCAATTACGATTCAATTACACTAATTGAATCATCGTTCCTAAGTGGTTGAATCATCGTTCCTGAGCATTGGAATCATGGCTCTTGATTGTTTTGAGATTATCGACATTGAGCGTTGGAGATGTAGAGTGTAACAAATGATGAGAGAATGAAAAGATGTCGATACAGAGGAAGGTTGTTGTTTCTTTGTAAAACAAGTTGAACTATATGTAATGAAGGATACATCAAGAACAAAGTGAGAAAGTGCAGAGGGGAGGCATAGCGCATAGAAAAGATATGGAACATAGAGCATAAAGCGCAAGAAGATGTGAGAAGAAAGACATTGATGCAGGAAGAGTAGAGAATTGTAGTAGAACAGTGATGAGATTGGTAAGTCATTGATAAATTTTGTATCACTGTAATAAATTTCAACAAGAAAAGGTTTATATCTCAGGGTGGTAGGGTGGTGCTAGGGAGGACTGATGTCCTCAGAGTTTCAAGTGGGTGCTTGAACATAGGAAGTTGTAGCTTCCATCTGGTTGCAGCGAAAAAAACCAGGGTGGTGCAAGGGAGAACCATTGTTCTCTGTTATATAGGTTGGTGCCTGTGTGACTGGAAGTTGGTGCTTCCATCCAGTTGGTGTTGGAACACTCAGGGAGTTGGTGCTTCCTTCTAGTGGGTGCTAGAGAAACTAGAGAGTTGGTGCTCTCATCAAGTTGCAGCTTGTAAAAGAGAGGCGGTAGCCTCACAAAGAGTGGGTGCTCATAAGAATGATAATGTACATAAAATAAAGACTACTTATCATATTAAGAAGAAGAGGTTTTCTCCCTTTATGGGTTTCCTCAGGAATATCTTTCTCTGTATACTTCATGTGTGTGATTGATGTTGAATACTCTACTGCTTACTTCCCTGAATTATTGTGATCATCATTAAGTGTTCTGTAATGAGATTAAAATGGGTATAATTGTTTAATCAAATTAACAATTGATTCACCACCCCCCCCCTGACCTCAGTTTTCTAACACATTCACATAAATCATTCACATTCAGTTCAGTAAAAATCAACACTTATCTGATAAGGAAATGATCTAATCCAACTGACTGAGAGAGGATGCCTTTCCTCACAACCTTAGGCCTTGTTGTAGAGTCACTCCTACAACATACCACCCCCATGCCAAGTCATGATACCACCAAGGAAATTGACTCAGCGGGGTTCTATGTCTGTGATGATCCTAGAAGGTTACTCTCCTTCCTTTGATACAACATAAGTTGCCACTTCCCACTGATCTATGGGTCTCTACAAGTTTATTGGGTGGTTTATCAACTAGATTTCCTCAGCACAAGGGAGTTCCTTCTCTTCTTTACAGTCTCTCGATGACCTCCCCTTACCAGTGTCATTTTTTTCCAGTAAACACCAAGTTGCATCCCACTATTGCTCCATTTCGGGAATCCGAGTCATCTTTGTTCAGGGTGATCATCAACAACTTGGACAAGCTTCATATTTTCTTCCAGATATCTATCCTTTTCTTTCTTGATATCTTCCCTATCTTTTATCTCCTTCTTCAGTCCTTGGGTTATGTCTTTGTTTTTCAAGGTTTCTCTCCTCTCTAATACCACTCTTCTCTACGCATCTAATTTTTTTTCCATATGTTATCCTCCTTGGAATGATGTGTTTTTCCTTCTTTGTTCTTCTTCTCCATCCCCTTGAGATCTTTGTAGTGTCCTACAGACCTAACTTGTAGTCCGCCCTTTTTCAATATGAAGGGATAGTTTGTGGTACGTTCCCATCAATCAATCAATTGGTCATTCTTTCTATGCATGGGCCAACTGTCGCAGTCATCACTACTCAACCATCTCTATGACCTCCTCTTTAATGTTCATTTGGTCTCCTCCCTCAGTTTGGTGTGTTGGTGGGTGAAATCATAATGTTTGTAAGCATAGATTAGCTTTTTGTGCAAGCTTCCTATTTTCTTCACTGATGCATCTCATCTCCATTTCAATCAACCATCCCATCAGTCCTCTACTTCATCAATTTCTTCTAGTGTATCATGTCTAGTACTTATCAAGGTTGTTCCCTCTTAGTCAGCAGTTTGGTGTATATACTAAATCAAAAGACAATTGCATGCCTCATATTGTTAACATGTGAAGTTTGTGAATAATTACAATCTTAGGAGAAAACATGGTGTTACATGCCACTTGAAGATCATACATAAAAAATTATGTTAGAAATCATATTAATGAACATCCAACATGAGGATGTCATTTTCCACCTTTTTTATACACTTTCAAAAATAAATATTCTACATTGTATTTTAATTTAGCTACAGGATCTATCACTAATTGGGAATAATTTGAAAATGCATTCTTAACTAAATTTGATGATGAATGAACTCCAACCACACAAGTTCTAGAATTATCAAGAATGGAAATAGATAGTAAAGAATGCATCAAATATTTCAACCAACTACCATTCTAAATAAAATAGCAAACACCTCTAGACCTATTGTTGATGTTCAATCTGAATTTTATACATACACATTGGTTGTTTCCATTGTCATGTTTGTTAAACATGTAGAAATGAATTCTTTGGTTGAAAATTTTTTAGAAGCAATACGTGTTGAAAAGGAGATGATAACTCTTAAAGGGAATCCTAGATTGGATGATTACAAAACCTCACCTGCCACTTAGAAAATTGTCCAATTAGCTAAACCCAATTCTAAAAATAAAGAAAAAGATTCCACGGTTATGGAAAGTTTTCACATCATGAACAAAATCTCAAATGGAATAGTTGATCTTAAGAAAATTTCAGGGGAAAAAACTTCTGCCAAGAAACCATTCAACCCATTCTTTAAAAAGAAAAACCTAACACCCTCTAAAAATCCAACAATAATTTCAAATCTAGACATAGGAGAGTTTGCCATGGATAATTTTTGTAGGGACCACATGGATAATCATTTAGAAAAGACTTACCCTTAATTCATTAATATGTTTAGAGCATTTGTTTCCTCACCCACATTGTCTAAATCTCAATCCAATAGGATGAAGAAACTAATGAGGAAGCAAAAAAGGAGGAGAAAGGAAATGAACAGACAGAAAAAACAACAATGTTTTTATGGGATGTGCTACTTGGTCAAGGAAATGAAGGTGATCATGAAGAAGATGAGATTGTCAAAGAGATTCATACTACCCATTCTTCACCTAATAATTATAACTTGAGGAGTAAATGAATCCATTCCCAGACAACAACACCATCTACTTTGAATCTTCAATAAAAAACAATCCCTGCCACTTCAAAAAATATAGTTATTTTTTCTCCCATGCCTGATTTTGAATAAAATATTCCTAAATATCTAGAGAAAACAAAATAAAATATCAAAATCTATGATCTTTGTAATATAACTCAATCAAATAAATTATTATTGAAATCCCTTAATGAACCAGTAGGAAACAAGCAAAAAAAATTTGTTTTTGTTAACAAACAAAATTCCCCAACCAACGCTATTAATACCAAATAGAAATCATCGATTAATGCAACAATTGTTGGCAAGAAGTTTGTATCTCAAACCTTATGTTTTCTTTCGATTTTTGAAATTTTTAATCAAATTGTCCATAATTGTTTGGTTGATTCAAGAGCCACATCAAATGTGATGTTGTAACCAAGTATGTGTTCTACTCATATAATCCAACTAGATCGATCAAAGGTAAAAATAACTAGTGAATTAAAAGATGTTCTTATAAGATTAGCTTCAAATCTCAAAGTTCACCAAGTAATTCATATTATTGTTGTTGATATTCTTGATGCATATGGATTGTTATTGAGTAGAGATTTATCTCAAAAGATAGAAGGATATTTCACAATAGATTGGCCACATATGTGGTTTCCTTGGAAGGGCTAATAGAAAAAAATTATGATGGATTGAGAAAAATACATGAGGTATATTGTTACTAACTTTGAGGATAAGAACGAGTTGATTTTGATTGCACACTCTAATCTTCAAAATTACTTTTTTAGAACCTAATTTTGGAATTTTTTCAGGAAATATTTCACCTCTTAAACTTGAAAAACATTCTGAAGTCCTTCACTACACTCAAACTTGGAATCCAGACTGCAAACTATTAGAAGTAGATAAAATTGATCTTAAAATAGTTTTTATTTTTATTTTGATGGTTCTAATCTCAGGAAGGCGTAGGATTTGGTTGTATTCTTATTGATCCTATAGGTAAGAAATTTTTTATTTCCTACACATTGAAACCCGAATGTACCAACAACACAACCAGTATGAAGCCTTGGTGTAGGGTCTCAGAAAAACTATTGACTTAAAAGCTAAATCTATCAAAGTTATTGATGATTATGAAATCATAGTGAGACTGGTAAGGAATTGTATACTTGAGAAACTACTAGCACGAGGTATGGAATTTGATTAATGAATTTTAAGCATTAAATATAATTTATGTTCCTCGAATTCAAAACCAAAAAGTGTATGTGTTAGCTAATGTTGCTTCTCATTTAAGCCCAATGGATAATATAACTAATAATTTTTCTATTGAATTGATTTACAATCCCTCTGTCCCTGATAATACTACCAACCTTAGAGTTCTCAATGATGATCAACATATTATTGACGTTATCACTTGTGAGGATACTTTTCAAAGATATGTTATCGATGATAAGGAACATGAAAAGGATTTCAAACAAAGTTAAGAAGGAATGGGAAATATTAATTCAAACAAGCTTCCTAAGAATGTTTTGACTCTTGAAAATTTGTTTGATATAAAGGATAGATTTAAATGGATTACTAATGTCAAGACCAATAGTTCCTCAATGAAATATGAAGTTTTAAATCTTCGTACCAAAATGGATCCCAAAATTGTGAATTTGGGATCTTGTTGTAAAATGTTAGAAAAATAATCTTACATAAAGTTTTTCAAGCAAAATACCAAGATGTTTTCACTTGGACATGTAGTGATTTAAAAACATATGATACTAAGATAATTTGGCATACCATTCCCCTAAAAAAGGATTCCAAACCTTATCAACAAAAAATAAGGAAGATTCATCCAATGTTAGAATCTTTGATACAAAATGAATTGAATAAATTGCTTGATGCTAGCATCATTTTTCATGTACAACATTCTTCCTTGGTAGCCAACTTTGTCCTTGTACGAAATAAAAATGGAGATATTCATCTCTGAGTATATTTTAGAAATTTGAATAAGGCATCTAAAAAGGATAACTACCCTGTACATCCAATGGAACAAATTTTGCAATAGGTAATAAGGTCAGAGATGCTATCATTCTTGGATGCTTTTTCAAGTTACAACCAAGTGTTAGTTGCTAATTAATATAGGCTCAAAACTACATTTTAGACTAAAAGGGGAACCTTTGTGTATAAAATAACAACTTTCAAACTGATTAATCTCAGAGCTACTTTTAAAAGAGCTATGGACATCACTTTTAAAGGTTTAATCAATCGTAATGTAGTAGCATATTTGGATGATTTTATTGTATATTCAAAGAAATCATCTAAACATATTAAACAAATTTTTGAAAGATGTAGGAAATATAAGATTTCTCTGAACCCAAAAAAGAGTGTTTTTTTCAATATCTAAAGACAAGTTGTTTGGTCATATCATCTTTAAATATGGTATATTGGTAGATTCAAAAAGAACTAAGTCTAACATTAAGATTCCTCTCCCCAAGACAAGAAATTGATGCAATCATTCTTTTGTAAAATTAATTGTGTAAGACCTTTTGTCTCAAATTTTGTAGAAATTGTTAACCATTTACAAAAAATGATTAAGAAAGATGCAACGTTTAAATGGACTCAAATTCAAAATGATGCCTTCGAGAAGATAAAAGATACCATTGTCATTGCACTAGCGTTAAGTAGTGCATATTTTGATAGAGCTTTAATTTAATATACCTTTGAATCTAAACACTCTCTAATTGTTGTGCTCACTCAAAAAGATGGTAAAGGAAATGAATTCTCTATCTCATTCATTAGCACAAGTATACAAGGTGCTAAACTAAATTATCTAGTGATTGACAAGCAAGTCTTCAATGTATTTAAAGTAATGAAACAATTAAGGCCTTATGCATCTAGTATCCCTACCATTCTTGACCCTTTTCTTCCTTGAATGTATTTTTCATAACTTTCCACTGAGTTCTCAACTTCCCTTTCCATTGAAGATTCATGTTTCGTACTTCCTTCATGTCTTGATGGATCCCATCAAGGAGCTTCACTAGCTCACAAAACCACTCTAGTTGAGTATCTTTGGCTGCATATATCCTTTTTTATGTGGCATGGCCCCGCCATATTAATCCATATGATGCCAACATCGGTTCATGAGTTCATTGATTATGAAAAAGACCCTTGGCATGAGCCTACCAATGGGATATACTTGGCATAAGCCATCATGTGTGTAGTGCCTTGTATAGAGGTGTGTGGTGTGAGTGCTTTTTTTTTTTCATATATCATATCCAAAAACAAATCCAAAAATATTTCCTTTTGAGATTTCACTATGCATTTTGACCCCTCAAAATCTAGTTTACATGTGTTGACAAGATTACGGGGATGTTTCTTACAAATATGGAAGCTTCCAATGAAATTGAGGTACGTTTTCTTCAACTGGAATATACAGATAGGTTTTTCCCTTCATTTTCTATGTTTCATTATTAACCGCTCATTCTTCCATTGCACTGTGCCTTAGGTTCAATCCCATCAGGTTGCGACATTAGCCCTTCTATTTTTGCATGTCGTAACTTGTACAGTAGTGCCTACCCTTCGTGACCGCTCTAGTTAGAATTTGGATTTCCATCCGGTGCCCATGCTGCGATTTATCATAGGCCCGGGAGCCCTCCTTTATCCCCGCCATGACTTGAATATTGAGCTTCATTTTCTCACTTTGTTTATATTCTGGCCACATCTTGTGGGGGTTCCCAAATTTTTTTATTGTTTATTAATGGTTTCCTATGAATTTGATGCTTGTGTCATGCTTCCTGTCATTGCATTGTTGTTTTCCTTAATTACGCTTACCACTATTGTAGTAGCCTTGACCATTTGCCTCTTGCATTATTTGGCCTCTATTTTGCATCCACCTACCTAGGGAGAGAACATATGCTAAGAGTGGATCTCACTTGCCTATACCATTTGCATTCATCTTGCTTAGGCTGGTTCCATGCACTTGAAACGTAGGAGCATGTTGTTAAGCCACTCGTTCTCTCCCATCGAGTACACTTTTATCTCTTTTTAAGACTCGTAAAAGGAACATACTAAGCATACGTGTGTCATTATTTTGTGCTCACTAAACCATGAAGGATACCAAGCATACTTTTATTCCTCTTTTGTGCTCATTAAACCATGAAGGAGGCAACAAATACCCAAAAAAAAAAAAAAAAAGTGGGGGGTTTTTCACCATTAGTCTATTCTCAAAATGACAACGTCAATCGAGTCACCCTTGAACATGGCACCTGTTTGAGTCCTCGTCATATAGTTGGGTTTTATCTTTCCTAGGAGTTGTGCTATTAATATGAGTCAGAGATACTCCTCTGACTGGTTACTCTTCCAGTCATCATGGAGAGTGCCCCAATGCCTCCTTCGTTGTTGCACTATATTTTTCTAACTCTTGTGTCTCACTTCCAAGTCACCATGGTGTCATGCTATATGTTCAAGGGAATTTTAAGCCTGAGTCAACCATATGTTATTTTGTTGACTTTCCAAGTCTGCCATCCCTGTGTCAGTTGCACTTAGTGATACTCTCTCTTCACATCATCTTTCGGTGTATGTTTCGTGTCGATTGATGGGAGATACATCAAGGACTTCCTTTGATGGATCTCTTCCTATCGACTCATCACATTATCTAAGAGAGGGATCTAGAAACTAGCCAGTACCTTGGATCTTGCAGTTCTCAATGGCATGCCTCCTCATGATTGACAGTGGGTTTATTTCATTGACTCCTAATCGATTTATTCTATGAGTTTTCAACATCAGATATTCTATTCACAGTCGCTATATTGTACTAGGTACCTTGGGGTCCATATTCATCATCGGTGGGTCCCCTTGCGTCTATTACCGGTATATATAAATGACCAGTAATAGATGATTTCTACCATGCGCGACATCAACTCATCTATTCACATGTTGTATATTTGTACCATAGGGGTTTGGTACAAACACCTTGGGTTGGGGCCATATCATTCATTTACAACATCCCCTCCCAAGTTGTGATGGATTATATCTCTTATCTATCAATACTTTGAAGACTTTGGGGGCACTCTCCTTAGTTCTTATTGTCTTCCTGATACCTATATGTTGTGTCATAGATCCAAATTGTATTTGTTGGTGACTATGATTATGTTCATCACGTAGATCCACATTGTATTGTCTCGTGGATATGGTCTTATTGATGACATGGATCCACTTTGTATTGTTTTGTGGCCATGGTCTAGCATCTCATATCATGAATCCGTAGTGTATTGTTTGGTGGCCATGCTCATTCAGAGTCTGAGTATGTCTACCTAGGGGATGGTCTATATACACTCTCATCCTTGGTGTTTTATTGTAGGACTTATTTGACTTCTGAACCTCCTTTTCTCTCTCCTCATATTGCCTCACATGGACATTAGTTTATTGTAATGTGTTTTCGCCATCCATTCCTTCCCTGACCTCACACATTAGGGGGCATATGTTATAGTCTTAATTCCACCCTATAGGCTAGAAGGGGGTTCACAAGAGTATGAAACCCAAACCACATGCCTTGCTTGAGATTTGGTCCATCTTTGGACGTCATCATAGGTCTAATAAGGTACAACACAGAATGATCATTGCACATCAGTAATAGTGCAACAAGCGATGAACTATCAAACCTTCTATATTCGTGGAGTTACAAAGAGATAGGCGAGGGATGAGCTTCATGGCATGATCCTTGGAAATCACAATATTCGAGTCTCTAGTTATCCCTAGAATATCTAGAAGTTATCCCAAGCCTCTTCCAAGGATCTATATAACAAATGCAAGTATTGAGGAACGAGACAAAGAATCAAGAGTAGTGTTATGTTGTCCATTTGCAGAGGAGCTTTTCCATTCATAGTAGCCAAAAATCAGAGTGCCTAGCCTGATCAAGAAGTTGAGGAGAAGCAAGGAGCAAGGAGCCAAAGGAGAATTTCATCATCATCAAAGGTATCTAATATGGATGTCATTTCTTTATGATTATCAATAGATCATTAGTTTTCCCCCAAATTGCTTATGTTTAATTATGAAAATGTTTGGATCTTATCTTGTTATCAATAGATCTTATTAGACACAAACAGATCTAGGATTATAACGCCAAATAGAGAAGTGGAAAGGTATTGTTTGTCTTTTGTGTGTAGGAAGCAGGTTGCAGAGACTCGAGTTGGAACGTCATATCTACATCATTCAGGATATACGAAGGACAACCTACAGATCAAGGTATGATACTTCTACCACTCTTAGGTTAATTGTGAATCTATTTGTTTGAGTCTAGGAAACCATAGAAATCAAAACCCTTTTCTATCTAGGATCGATAGGGAGATCTTATTGTTTATTCAATGAGATCCCTGCAAGATTTATCCCATAACACTCAATGATCTATCAGGAAGATTCGAAGGATGCTCTTTCAAAAGTATTCAAGAAGGTATTTTATTTTGATCAAATGCATCTTCAAAAGAGGCCCTATGGGATATTTTGAAATGGATTGATAATATTTTTTTGTCTTTCGAAGTGGCATATTTGAGGCTTGATGGTCTATTTAGTGGAACATCTGAAAGTGGTCGATGTCCATCTTTCAAAAGAACCTGTTAGCATTGTAATTTTTTCAGTTAGAATCAGTCCTAGATGAGTCATAGTTCATGTGTTGAAGCGTGTGAAGTTAGGTACTAAATAACAAATGGGTTGAAGTCATCAAGTGGAAGGTTTGGCCCTTGGAGTTGGGAAAGGGCGTCATAATTATTCATGTGTGACTTGTAAAGGTCCTTTTCCCAAAAGATCGAGTCTTGTCAGAAAGCGGAAATTTATGTGCCAGAGGTCGAGGAAATTTGTTGGAATAAAGGTCACGTCGATAGATATAATGAACACCATCACCTAATTATGAATTCAGAAAGGTTAAGAAATCATGACGCGCATATCGCGTATACTCTGCAACTCTTATCATTTGTACTTTGCACACTTCAAATTGTACCCGTCACGTGAGTTTGCTACACAAATCTTCAACCTACTTCCAAACTTCTTGTCACCATGGATTTATCATCCTCTACCACAATTCCATCCCTCACCCATTCAAGAATAAATACCATT
>SNQJ01S0143832.1:0-24387 GCA_010110895.2 Picea sitchensis
TTTGTCTTTGATCCCTTTCTCAATCTTGAAAGGATACTAAGTCTGATTTTTTTCACTTTTTGGTGTTTTTCTTTGAGTGAATAATTTATTTATTTTTGGTTTCTTATTGACTATTGAGTGTGTATTTGTTTGTGTGTTTTTTCTTCCTCTTTTCAAATCATATTAGTGAAGTAATTTTTCATTATTAGTGAAAGAATAAAGAATTATACGAAATATTCAATTTACATTTGCAATCAAACAAAGAGATACTTGTATGCATTGGTTTTGAAAATTGGAAAGGCTTTCTTTATAATTTGGAAAATTGTTTGAATTCTTGTTGAGAATGAAATTGTATAAAATTTTGCATTCTTAAGTGCTTGTTAGTGAAAGAAAAGAAACTCTTGTCCTTCCAGTAGCTAGAAATTCATTGAAAATAAAGTTTTCATCTCATTATTTTCATCTTTTTGGATTCGAGTATCAAACATCATCAGTTTCACTATCATTCACCTTTGTGTAACGAACAACCATGAAAATGAACGCTAAATAAAATCAATCTAGAAACTTTTATTTTAAGATCTTTACACCAACACTAAACTAGGACTAGAGCTTTGGAATAGGCTATGAGAATAACTCTCCAAATCATTCAAGACAAACTCAGAATCATGTGATAGGGAGAGTAAATCCAATTTTCATATAAGCATAGCTGGGATCCCCCTCTCACATAGGGGTTATACACAAGGTCGTGGTTGTGAGAGAAAAGGAGATTATCCCTCTGAGGCTTAACCATTCATAGTAGTAAGATTGTATATTGGGGGTTCTTATTGAGGCTTAACTGTTTTCATTTGGTCTCGGAGCTTCGTGAATTTTGAATCTATTCGAGGTCCTCTGGAGTTTATCAATTCACTTGTCCTCAGTTCTCTTAAAGAATTTCATACTTGATATCCTTCCCATACATTCAGACTCAACTATCGACTCTACCCTCCTAGAGGCTGACTGGGAGTTGGTAGCCATAATATTTTGGGTCCTTACATGAGGTGATGGTGAACGATGATCTTTCTTTTACCTGGAACAAACATTGGTCAAACTCACTCGGGCTCCTTGGAGGGTAAACCATGGGTAAAACCATGAGGAATCTTGCACCAAGGTGTAAGTCTATTAAGAAGATTGCCAACATAGCGAGTGTTGTTTTTTTACTTTAAGTTCTATTAAAAATTGGCAATGTGGTCGATAAAGGTCTTCGTAGATCATGTAGGATGCAAGGGTTTCCTCTAGAAGCATACAAACCCTTATCTCTTAACTCACCTAAACAAACTTACCATGAAGAGGTTAAGAATCATTCACATGTTGGGAGTACTACTACTCCTTTTCTAGCAAATCATAAGAGAGCCTTAGTTACGGTTAAAGAAGGTTCTACCATTCTTGTCAACCTAGCTTTGTTAGTTCCTCTTGATCCACTCTTTGTTTGACTGGACTCCTCAGGTAACATTGTATTAGAGGATTAACCTCACCTACTGTCAATGCCATATAATCAATTAGATATGGAATCAATACAACCAAATTTTAACGAAGAATACTCTACCCTTGTTTGTTCTTCTAAAATGGTATATCCACATCAAACTCTTGTTCATTCTATATGGAGAACTCCATCGGGACAACACCTTTATGAAAAAAATAATTTTATTTGACTTCCTTTTGACCCTCCACATACCTCTACCACCATCAGTGCAGAGGCAAGACCATTAGGTCATCCCATCATTTGTCCCGATGAACCAATAGTCAATATTTCTATCACCGCAGGCCAGGTTCATAGTGAAACACGAATCATCTTACCCAGTCAGTTGCAAATTACCTTGAGAGTTACACCTACTATCCCTCTTCAAGCTACAACTTTGTATACTCCACAGAATCCTATTGGGACATCTTCACATCCCATAATGAAAAACCCTTCTGCACACCTCAACCCAACTGCAGACAAAATCCCTATTGGGGGGCAATCATCTTCCAACATGCAAATTATGACTAGGGGGAAACACCCCCTTACCGGTCATACCCTATTTTCTACCCAACCAATGGCAGGGGGACAATGTCAACCTTCGTTCACTGGAAACCCCCCACAATATTGGGGACCACCCTAAGGAGTTCAGTTCCATCAACCACATGAGGGAGGGCCATCAAACCTTAACCTACAAGGAGGAATCCCAAATCCCAATTGTTCTAGACTACATTCTGGAAAGCCTTTCCTGGGAGTCCCAAATCACAGTTGGGGTCCTCAAGGTAAATCATATTTTCCTCCCTGAGTACAAATCCTTACCCTCCTCAGGGTCAACCTAGTTATCCTCCTCAAGGGAAACCTAGTTACCCACCTCAAGTGAACTATCCTCCCTCAGGTTACACTGGTTATCCTCCCCAGGCGAAAAATGGGTTTCCCCTCTTCTTTTATGTACATTCATCAATGAATAATTCCTACCTTTGTTGGTCAACAACAACAGGATATGGTAGGGCATATTGGCTAAAATTATCCACCTCAACCCGTTTACAACCCTACTGTTGTCCCTATGACACACCAGTATCATCCACAGGTCAATCAACAACTATCATTCTTAGCTACTCTAGATATAACGGTTTTGTCAATATTAACTAATGATCCCATATTACATTCTCCCTTTTGGCCAGTTATTCCTGCTAAATTGCCTTCCGATATTACAAAATTTCACGGTAAACCTAGTGAAGACCCTAATAACAATGTTATGAATTTTCATCTATGGTGTTCATCAAATTCATTAATGGATGACTCTATCTGGTGACATCTTTTAAAGTGTACACTGACAGGTACAACAACTAAGTGGCACATTGAATTACAACGCAAAACCTTTCAAGATTTTAACTAACTTTCCATGGATTTCCTCATGCACTTCCAATTACCTATCTGCTACGAAACCAACACAAAACTTTTGACCTCCCTTCATCAAAAAAACTCCATACATATCTCTAATCATATTCATGAGTGGAGATGAGGATGACAGTTGATCAAAGAAACCATTCCTGACCAATTGTTGGCTGAATGGTTCACTAAATCTCTTTTTCCTCCGATCGCTCATGACATAGCCATGGGTTGTGTTGTTACAGAAGAGGAATCCATTTCTCATGCCAATTATATGAACTTGGTTTATTCCCAATCTAGTACTTTGTATGAATTGATTCCAAATGCTCCCTGTCCCTCAACCGATCCATCAAAACCATCCTCTACTGCTCACGTGGATGGATTTATTGGTTTCGTCAAAACCTGGTCCTATGCACAGTCGAACAGGATGACCAATAATTTAGTTACTTTCCCCACTACCGTATCGACTTCACTCTCATCAAACTCCCCCCCCCAGATAGATATCGAGGTGAATGCAATTCAATGCGCTTTCTCAAGACATTTGCAGAGATAATAAAAGAAATAAGAATAAACCCAAAGAAATTAATGAAATCAAACCAAAAATGAAAAAACGCAAATGCAACCACCTATAGAGAAAACCCTAGCAAACTGAAGATTTCCATGTCTCATTTGTGTTGAAGATCACTATACATGAGATTGTCCTCATCAGGACGAAGTTGCCAAAATTTTGAAATTCTCAACCCACTTTATTGACACATCCTTTTCCACAGCAATAGTCACTAGTTTCCCAATCTCTTGATAGGAGGTATCCCAAATCATCCTCCTAATTAGGAAGCATCATCGATCGCACACATTTATATGTTTAATGGGATATATTTGACCACTCATACTATGACATATGACACACCTTCAAGTAAACCTGATAAGGAGAAAGTAACTACTAGTACTACACCAGATCCATCGCCTACTACAACTACCCTTCCATCTGTGTCACTCCATATTGAGAAACCTAACTTTGAATATATTCTACACCTTCTCAAGAGAACAATTCAAAATTCAACCTTTAATCCATACTCGCATGCTTCTCAAAACTACATCATCATTGAAGATTTGGCTTAAGCACCATGTGCTATATTATCTCGAAGTTCTACAACACTGCCCTAGAAAACATAGGACTCTCTTGGTAGCCATTGGAGATATATATCTCGAGTCATCTAACACTATCATGTTTATTTTGGATAATTTTTAATCATGACTCTCTCACCAACTCTATTTCCATATCGATGCCATTTTCCATAATCAACATATTCATTGCACGATATTGGACGAGGGGGAATCTACATGTGTCATGTCCTTGGATTTCTATAAAGTCCTTAAATCAGTTGTTCTCAATCAATCTCCCACCATATTCTGAGAATTTGATAGAAGGGGTTTTCGACCTCATGCATTAAATACAATCCTTAGTCATTCAATTGGGAGCAAAATGTTTTATGTAGATGTTGAAGTAATCGATGCTCCACTCGATTAAAACTTGTTTCTATGGAGAAGTTGGTTCTATGTTATGACTATCATCACTTCAATGGTTTTTCGATGTGTTCAATTCCCTCATCAAAGATAAATTGTAACCATCCGATCAATTAGATTCTGCACCCACGGCCTTTCGCCTCAAGCGATAGCGGCATTCTTTTCTGGGAGACTCAAAATCACTTATGAAAGTGTTGGTGGAGTCTCTTGAAAGACTCTTCACTCATGGTTACCTTCCACCTCTCCTCCCACTACATAACACGATGAAATAATTAATATGATCTCGACTATGGCACATCAATGCTTCAAATCATCTGATCCTTGGATCATGACTAATCCTTTAGAATTTGATACACTAAGTGACAACATGCCACTTAGTCTAGCGGAGGATGAATATGATGCCATCTAGTCTGCCTCTCCTTCATTGAATGACCAACATCTTTTGGCATCTATGAACACTCTTTACCATCTGGTTAGATTCCCTATCCTCTACTTTTGATTACATTCTACATGTTTTCCATCGGATGAATCTATTATGGAAAATACTTAGTATCGAGGAGGAACCATGGGATGACAACCACCATCGTTCATCTTTCTTCCCTAGTTTGGATGACATAGAGAAATACATTTCATCTATCTTTCTAACAATATCATCGACTCCCTCCAATATCCAATATTCACTCAGGATACTATCTCTGAGAGGAATTTGGGAAACATATCTTACATAATTACGGTTGACATATCCATTAAAGAGAATTTATTGTGGAAAACATACAACTAGGTGTAAATTGTTCAGCTGAAGAAGTTGAAACTTGTACCACCTTGTTTAAAGAATTTCATGAAATCTTTGCCTGGAGTTATGAAAATTCGAGGATAGATATCAATCGTGATGCATGAAATCAAAACCACCAGTGATTAAACCTGAGACAAAAATTCACCCTAATCCATTCTACAAAGAGACCATGGTAATCCGAGGAAGAAGTAGAAAAATTTTGAAATTTGGTTTTGTTACCCACATCCCTTTGATTGAATCAATGTTTCCAACATCGTCCAGTCACCAAGAAACAAGGGACCATTCATTTTTTATTCGATTATAGGGATCTTAATAAGTCTTGTCCCAAAGACAATTCACCTACACCCATTATCGATAATTGTGCCAGAAGTGTCATTTTCTCTTTCATCGATGGATTTTCAGGATACAACTAGATCGACATTTTACTGTATGATAAACATAAAACAACCTTAATATTACCTTGGGGGACTTTCTCTTATCGTAAATTACATGTTGGTCTTAAAAACGATCAAAAGACCACTTTTCAATGAGCCATGTCATATGAATTCCATGATATCAAACATATTGTTGACCCTTACCTCGATGACTTACCCTCTCACTCGTCTCATCAACGAGGCCACATTGGTCACCTATGACCCATATTTCTTCAATTTGGGTTTTACCTGTGTATGTTTGAACCCCCATAAATGCATCTTCATTGTTGAATTAGGGGAGACTCATTGGATTCGTAGTCTCCAAATACGGTATTAGGGTGGATCCCTTAAACTTCAAATCCATTATTGCTTTACCTCATCCCAACAACCTCACTCCAGAAACTGCAAATTTTTCAAGGGAAGGAAAACTTTCTTAGTTGTTTCATTTTCAATAAAATTTGAAATCTTCTAAGGATTCATGATATTCTTTGCGGAAAGATGCCTAAATACAGGATGTCACCGCTAGGTGCTCATTTGATGCTCTTAAGAATGTCTTAATGAACAAACCTCTTTTGCATCCACCGAATTATGAAAAAGATTATATCCTTTATTTGGCTTCCTCCACTTCCACTATGTGTAAGGTCTCTTTCCCCATACGATATATAAAATCCTTGAGTAAAAAAAATGAGAGAGTAGTGATAAATGTTATTCTGTACAAATCAATCTTCAACATTTAACCATAATTTATTTAGCATAAATTAAGTTATTAACATCATGAAAATAAATCACATAACCATCATGTAACACAACATAATCACTAAAATACATACCTTTTTTCCGGTCTTCAATTCCCCAATCTCTAGTTGTCCTCTCTGTGGCACTTTCTGTCAAAATTTCGCACAAAACTGAATCTTTCTCCCACACCTGACTAGGAGCAGGCCTATGCAACCCTGGCTCTACAAGACCCGTGGAGTTCACATTTTGAGCCCAAAACTCCCGGCAACCTGGTGCACCCTATAGCAGTCCACCCAAACTCCGGACCAAACCCAGGAGGAAAAATACCCAACTTATAAATACAGTCCTTCTCTCAAAATAATGCTTTCTCTCCCCAAAATTTCATAAGTCCTCTCTAGAAGGCCTCTTCCCCTCATCCCCCTCCCCATTCACCGCCTCCTACCTTCCTTTAATGCACCCACCTTATTCGTCCATTCAATACCCTATCCCTCCATTCAATACCTTATCCCTCCATTCAATGCCTCTGCCTTCATGCATAAAAGTTTTCTAATAATAAATTAAAGTTATTAAGCCTTTGATTCGTTATCAGGCAGTAAATGTGTTAATTAATCCATTAATTAACTAATCAACATATATTAAACAATAAATAAATAAATAATCATCATTTAACTAGTACATTAGGAAAGTTAATTATTTAGTTAACTATACTTGATAAACCTTAAACAATTATTTAACTTTGACATTTAGTTATTTAACTAGGGTTGTTGCATACACACACCCTTCAGGAAATTTCATCCAGAAGTTAAAGTATTTTTATGATACACGAGGAAAAGAAACATGGTTCACACATTCCTTACAAATAATCGACATTTAATAGTAAGTAAGCCAAGAAACTCCTTACATACTAGTGTACATGTGCAAGAAATGCATGTGTGTGGCTAAGTACATACAAGTCTCATTCATGTACTAATATCATTAAGTATCATCTCTATAGTAATTTCCATATGCATCAAATCCATTCAACAAGACTATTCATTTTATAAAAAAAATAAACCAATCAATTGTTTGAAATCACTTTTTAATTTCAATTATCTAGCTCAACAATGTTATTTAGACAGTTGTAATTTAGTTATAGTTATGAATATTCATATATATATACATTTTCTTTTCAGAGGGAAAAAACAATAAATTCCACATGAACAAATCTCATGCACTCTCGCTATTTCTACTCATCCTTCCTCCCTAACTTCCATCTTCATTCATATCCTTCCTCTATTGGACTATCTTGGGTACATCAACTATATTGACCTAACTCCAAACCGGCTAGTGAGTGGAAGTGTCACTATCTTGACCAAGCTTCCCCAACAGACAGTGGCAGGTCATCATCCACATGTCTGAGGCGTGAGCTAACATAGATCCTCCCATGACTTAGGGTTCCCGGAGGATACCACGGTGAATGCCTCCACCCTCTAATCATAACTAGGGTCCACACCCTACAATGGAATATCTGATGGCCTTGCAGGTGATTTAACGGGTTTTGTCATCGTCTATTGATTTTACAGGCGGTCACCACGAAATCATGGCGTGCATATCATTGAAATGCATCCAAACCAATATAATTTCACATACAAAGGGATTCATACCATGTTGTTTCGGCCGATTGGTCATACACCCTTTCATCATCATTATTCTTTGGCTGTTTCATAGCCCATTGACTTGCAGATAAGTCTATAACACAAACCCATACTTATCTATGCATTATTATCATGTAATTACATACAACTATGATCTCAATTCGGTATCCTTGTACCAAAAAATTTAACTCAAAGTTTTCAAGTTAGAATAGGTCTTATAATATCCCATAATTAAATTAACGTTACCCATTCTTAGAATTATCATTTACATAATAGATTACATCATACCCAACATCCATTCAAATAGCATTTAAACCTTCATAGGATTCTCATTCCACCTGTGCATCATCATATGCATAATCATCAATAACAATTAAACATTTCATAAATTTACATTCGCATAGTAGATAGCATCTTATCCATCATCATAAATAACAATTAGACATTCGTAAATTTACATTCACATGGTGAATGTATCCATCATCATCAATAACATTTAAACATTCATGAAATTTACATTCATGCGTCTTAAAAGTTCAAGTGTATCATTTAATAGTTTCACTTGTGAATAAAAAAAAAGTGTGTAGGCCTCGGGTAATCATCGGTTCTAAGTCAAAGGTGTTGTTACATACACCCAACCGAAGAAACATATTCGAGGTGGTCAAAAAGTGAGGAAATCACAAATTAAGTAGTGTCTGACGTCTTACAGAAATGCTTGAGATCACGAAGACTATACTTGTCCCAACTGGACCTTAACTTGGTCTACCCGGCGGTTCACGGTATCGGACTCTACGGTCCAATATGTGTAATGGTTCATGAGAGTTCACATGTACGATACCTACAATTCCTTCCAATTTAGCTTGTGTGATTCATCAACAACATGGCTGACATAGAGCGGATACATGAAAACATTATGAGTTTTATGCAAAATTGGGGCGATGCGGTGATAGGAAATGGGTTCAATTTTCTCTTGGATTATGAATGGTCCTATAAATCCCGGTGACAACTTTGTCCCTTCCTAACCATGGTACTCTTATTGGGCACGATGCAGAATGAAAACCTGGTCTCCCCACTTCATGACTTCGGTCACTCACATGTGTGCATTTGCATAGCTTTTTTGCCTATCCTTTGCTTCCTTTATTCTCTGCCTAATCCGAATCACATGTTCCTCCATCTCTTGAATCAATTCTAGCCAAAGCATTCCTTTCGGTCTTCTAATCTATCCCAACTTAATGATGTTACGCATGGCCTTCCATATAGAGCTTTGTAGGGTGGCATTGATGGAGCTATGAAAATGTTATTGTAGGCAAACTCTGCCAAAGGTAGGTACTCCTCCCAATAGGTTTGATTATCCATGACATACATCCCTAAGCGTATGTCTTCCATGACTTGATTTACTCTCTCATTTTCCCATATGTTTGGGATGATAAGTTGTGCTTAAGTTCAACTAAATCCCAGCACTAACTACAAACTTGTCCAAAACCTAGAAATTGAATCACGGAGTCCCTATCAGGCAGTCTTCTTAGGTATCCGATGCAAATGGATGACCTCACTTACAAACAAATGTGCCACATCGGTGACATCGTGAGTGTCTCTAACCATAATAAAATGAACACTCTTGGTTAACTTATCAGCTATCATAGAATGACATTGTGTCTAAGATATGTGAGCAACAACCCCACAAAAATTCTTAGAGATGACTTCCCACTTGGACATGGGAACATCGTATTGCTTTCGTGGGAGGGCACATTAGGGTGGTGGTGGTTGGATTTCACTTGTTGACACCCTAGGCACTTGGTGATGAAATGGTTGTCAGCTTCATTCCTACCGAAAAGAAGAGCTTCCTCATGTCTGCATACATCTTCTTCACACGCAGATGCGCACAATAAAGTTCACATGGGCTTCCTTAGGTATGATGCTTCAAATATCCCCATCTTTAGGGATTTTTATCCTTCCCCCATATCTCAATAGTCCATCTACTTCGAGACTATATCCCGGCTTCATACTTTGGATCTAATTTCCTCCCACTCTGAAGGTTTGAAGTAACATCTAAATACCAATTGTCTCCTTGGGTTAGCCAACACATGTTCCCTCAGTTGACCTTTAGCGGTGCGGGGATAAGACATGTGGTCTCCTTTCAAGGAATCTTCGATACACATTTTCCTTTCAACTGGCATGAAATACCAAAATCATACTCAATCATAAACTTACTCCATCACCTTTGCCTAGCATTCAAATCCCTTTGAGTGAAGAGATGTTTTTAAACTTTGATGGTCGGTTTGAGCTCAAAGTTTATTATAGATAGTGCCTCAAAAGTTTCAAAGCTAGCATTACAATGCAAACTCTAAATCATGAGTAGCATAAATATTTTCATGTTTCTTCAACTTCCTTGATGCATAAAGATATCACTCCTCCATCCTACATTAGCACAGCCCCAAACCAATACTCTTGAGGGCATCAGATCTTGTGAAGTCTTTTTCCATATCCGAAACTTTCGTAGAATTGGTGCGCTAGTTGGTAACCTCTGCAAGCTCAATGAATGCACTATCATTCTTTTGTCCATTCATACACGACTTCCCTTGCTTGTTGCAAAGTGGTGATGGGTTGCGTTATTTTAGAGAATATTTCCCTGAAATATCAGATAATAACACGCTGGCCATGAAGCTTCTCACCTCATATGGGCATTTTTTGGCACTAGCCACTCCATAGCCTTTACCTTTTACGGGTCCCGCGGAGATTCCTTCACCCGGTAATTATGACCTAAATAGTGGATTTATCTCTAGAAGAAGGAACGCGACCTTCCCATACAATTTGTTCTCTCTAGGCGGGGACAACACCACTCGTAAGTGTTCCTCATGCTCTATTTTGTTTTTGTAATAGATGAGGATGTCATCCCCAAAGACTTGTACAAAATAGTCTAAGTAATGGAACATACCCGTTCATGAGGCTCATGAATATTGTTGGTGCATTAAATTGATCGAAGGTACTACAACAAGCTTCGTAATGTCAAGCTGAGTTGAAGAGCGGAGTTTTTGGATATTCCTTCCTTAATCCTTAGCTTGGTGATACCACGATGAAAATCAATCTTTTGATATGCTTGTTGCTCTTTCATCGATCAAGGGAGGTCATCTATTAGGTGATATTGGGTACCTATTTTCCTTTGTAACATGGATTCAAGTACACGTAATCTATACGGTCGTAAGGAACCATGCTTTCTTCTTTTGCAAAAAAGTGCGAGATTGCACCCAGGTAAGACCAGACTAGCCTAAGTCTAGTAACTCTTTTCACTGCATTTGCAATTCACAAATTCGTGTCATCCCAGATCTGAGTCTTGGAAATTGGTTACGCACCGGTTTTAGCTCAATGGTAAAATCAGCTCCCTCTCAAGAAATTGGCTTGGTATTTCGTTCGGGAAAAACATCCTTATATTCTAACAAAACGAGGCACTAATCCAAGGAGGGTCCCTTCCTTTCGTTAACTGCTTCCACTACATATAATTCACACCCTTTCCTCATACACCACTTAACCTTCATAGTTGAGATAAAGTGTGATGACACTTAGTCTGCGGCTGTATCTGGATCTCGCGGGCTTCATCATCGTCAACACAAAAGCACAACAATCTACCAAATCTTGATGGAGTTCTAACCAATCCATTCGATGATTAGGTCATATCTTGGGAGAGAAGTAACATATTATACCTTCAACCTAGTAGTACGCACTCCCAGGTCTACTATACAATTATCAATGCCTGATCCCTCTGCTTGTTTTTCCCCCGAGGTCATCTCGACTTGTTTAAAGTCATGGGTACTTGTGAGCTACCAACATACTCTTTTCTAATGCGGATGGTGAAGTGAAACTATCGTAGCACCAAATCAAATAAAATCTTAACATTGATATGATTTAACATATTTGATGACTCCCTGCTTGTGGATTGATGTTCTTCCTATCGATTATTAACCGTTGCATAAATGCGGTGGAACGCCACTTCCTCTTCCCATCGGTGCTTTCGCTTATCTATGTACAAATCCACGATTTATAACTCTGGCTGATCCCTGCTTGGTAATGGGGTATTCCATCCCGATAGGTAACGTAAGGTTGAACACAGCATTGCAGCTGATTATCTCACGATGAAGGTTCCTTCCCACGGAACCCGCCCCTATAGTTTCTGAGATGGTGATGGACACGCACTGCGTCATTGGTGATGATCGATATGCTGCACTCACTACCATTCAAATCCCTGTGGATACTATCCTTGGTGCAACTCTATAAACATATGGATGTGGCCTGGAGCTCCCTCCCCTAGAGAATTTCCTAGGGGTCTTCCCCACGAATCGGGATGATGCGGGAAGGAATTAGGTCTCATACCTCGGTTAAGTTCATGTGTTCCTCCACGCATAGCGAGCATTTTCCCACGACTTCCACTCACGAGACGGTTTCCACATCCCACCATAGCCCTTATCTTAGGGTTTAACCCATGGAAATGAAGGTTTTCTATCGTTGGTCATTTATCCATATATATGAAACATATTTGACCAATTCCATAAACCTAATATCATATTCTTCTATGGTTATGTTTCCACTATACTAGAGCATGAAATGGTCCCACCTATTGTTCCTCATAGTGTCAGCGGAAATATTTCCTCCGGAACCTCTCCTCGAAGAGTTCCCAGATGCGGTTATTATTAGGGGTAAGGTGCGGTTGTCTTTCTAGGTTTCCCCACCGGTTCAAGGCATTGTCTCTCAATGGAAAAATTTCTATATTCACCTTTGAAGTGGATGCATAGTCTCAAAGGGAAAAACACCTTGTCATGCCTTCCAACCGCGCCTAAAGCCGCGTTCATTTGAGCGACCCGGCAAACTCTGGAAGTTTGATCGTCTACAATTCTCGCGTGATGTCCTCAAGTGGAGGTCCACTCGAATCTTTGGATTATACGGATTGCACGATTCCGGATGTTGTGGGGGTTCTACTTCGATCCTTGTTGGTTGTCTCCCTTTTAAAGTCTCGTTTATGGCCTCTAAAGAGCACAATATGAGAGCTAATTCAGGTGATGATAGTGGCGGCGTTGGTGGTCCACTAGGCGATGCCCTGCCTGTTCCTTGAGACCTAATAACCATCCTGTATGCTTTTGATCTGCATCAACCAAAGTTTTCAAGGTGAGTTCAGGACATTTCACATTTGCACAACCCAAACTGAAAATGGGTTGGCGTGAAGTTTTTGCTTATGCGTGGGCGTTAGTCTATTTAGGGGAGGTAGCTAGGTTAGGGTTAAATCATCTAAGCTTGATGTCTTCACCTAAGAAAAATACCCTCTCCACGGTAGTTATGCTAGCATTGTACCATACTTGCCATAGTGCATCAAATCCCCTATATAGTGCTTTCTATTATACCCCTATCCTACCATGACTGTTTCCCATAACCTGCATCAAACCCCCTCTACTCTACAAGGACTTTTAACCTTTACAAATTATAAAGTTACACTATTACATTCATTAATCAAGGGATATATATATTTTGATTAATAATAATAGGTTTAAAACCCATTATTAACATTAAAAATTTATAATGTTATCACGTTGTGCACAAATTCTCCCTTCGCGGGCTTGGTGCTTAACCGATGATGGTTGTGGGCATGGAACCGGTGCTGGTTAACGGACAATTAGATTATACTTTGGGATAGTACTTTGTTACTGTGATAATTAATTTATTTATATATGAATTTATTTTTTTAAAGTGATATTTGTGGCACATTGGTGTTTGGTCATTTTTTAAGGCTTGGACTATGGTGAGTGGTCGTGGGTTCAAAACCATGGACCCCAAACTTTTTATTTTTTACTTTTTTATTATATATTTATTATTGTTAGTATTATTTAATTTAACACATTTTTATATATATTTTATCACGATCTAAAAAAAACGTAATTTAAAAGAAATTTTAGAAAAGAATTAATTCAAAATATAAAAGAATTATTAAATAAGAGAAATTTTAAAAGAAATTAAAAAAAATAAATGAAATTTTATTTTTATTTGAAGTCAAACATGGTGGTTGCATGAGGTCCACATGCCCTCCTTCCCAAGACTCTCATCCTCAACCCTAAATTATTCTTTCCTTTATCTCCTATTTTCAGACCTAATACTCACTCAACCCTTTCATTCGGTTTTTTTTTCAAAAGCAGCTCTCTGAGAGGTGAAGGATGAGAATTTTGGAAGCCATGGACATCTCCTACTTTCGGCCCCCGTGTCCATAGTTTCAAGGTATATAGGGCGCGTGGTGTACAGTGGTGCATTCCCTCTTCCCCTCGGTGGCTTGGTTTGTGTGTTTTATGCTTGAGTGCGTTATTTATGTGTGTGTTTGCTTGGCTATTTTTTTTTTTCTATTTTCTCTTGTAATAGTTTCATAGCTTAAGCACTGGTCTAGTTAGAGATTTGTATTCTACTGAGTAGCTCTAGTTCAATAATAGGTGTCCTTTGCTTATGATGTTCCTCCAAATTACTAGGTGTATTGGATGGCATGAAGTCTACTTCAAGAGAAATATTGGAGTCTCTTCAAGACAAGAATGAGTGTAGTTATAGTATGCCATATTATTTTGGCATGTTGTAGGATTCTAGAGTGTTCATATATTATTGATGAATGGTTGGCTAAAGTCATTGAATTTAGAATAGTGTTGAAATAAAAGTAGTTTGAAGGCTTCTAGTCTGTGCAGGTCTTGTTTTCAACTACTATTAAGGAAGTTTATGTCCTTTGAATCATTTGGGATATCTATGAGACAAAATATCCTAGATGGTTATCGGCTACTTTCTCTCTCTTTGGGTTAGTTTCTGTCTATACTAGTAGCACTGTCCAAGCACTCTAACTTTGTATTATATTATTCTATGCAATGATGCATTTTTTGAGAGAATTTGAGTAATTTTGGACGAATCTTCCAGTTGTATATCATCAGTACATCGTATTCTTTTGTTCCCCATCTGAGAGAATGACTATACATAATTATCTCCCTCTTGAAAATTTGATCATTGGAAAAAGTGGATGCTCCTCATATCGTATCTATACATGTCCCTCATCAATCGGGAACACTTCCCATCGCCTGAATTAGGATTTGAAAGAATACAGTGTACCAATTCTATTCTAAATATGCGGAGGAATATCAGTGCTAAAGTACCCGTACCCACTTATAATTCATGTTGTTCTTCATTCACACTGATGTATTGTTCGTTCATGGGTCTATGTTCACTATTCAATATGGGTGGTCTAGTCACCAAAAATAGTAATATATTGGTTGTTCTATGCATTGATCTTGCGTTGACACATAGTGCAAACGCAATGCTTCCCCTCATCTCTTCCCTTGGTTCCTTTGTGTGCACTCGGTCTTGAGTGTTGTCTTATCTCTTGTTGTTGTTGTGTGTTGGCTTTGTATACTAACTGGTGTTGTGCGTTGGTATAGGTGCTTGCCCTCTGTGTTGGTCTCAAATTGGGAGATTGGCCCGCAGGCCCAATAATTTTTCTTATTATATTTGACGCGTAGTGCAATGTGAATGAATTTTGGATTTATCTCTCCTCGTGGCTCATGGGTATTTGGCGTTTGGTGCCACTAGGCTCTGACTTGTGTTGATATATGTTGTGCTTTTGATTAAAGGGCTCGATGGCTCATAAGCGATATTTTCTTATTATATATATATATATATTTTTGCGAATTCTCCATATTGGGATCCTCCCTTTGCGCTACCGGATTTTCTGGAATCTTGTGTGATGATTATGGTTCTGTTCGGTGGTTCTTTTGAGAATCGACCCTGGATATTGCACCCTTAGCTTAAGATTTTGCTTTAGATATGGGTAATCTCTTTTTAATTTATTTTACGTTTATTATGCGGCGTAGTGTGTGCAACTTTTGGGCCGATGTGGGCTCTCCTGGGCGTGGCGTTGGGCTTCGTATGTTGGGAGGGGTTGGGCCTACGGGCTATATTTTTTATTTATATATTTCTTCCGGTGGTGAGGATAGTATGAAAGGAGGAATCAAGTTCCTTCCATTATTGGATAAATGATGTTGATAATGTTGTTGCTAAGCCCCATCCTTTTGTTATTTATATTTTTTTTTTTGAGAATATTTATTGCATATAACATGAATATATAAAACTTGTTCTCACAGTACCTAAATACATCATGGTGATTTCCCTTATTCTTCCTTTGCATTTGTTATATTTATTTGTCCCTTGGTTGTTTGTTGAGTTTCCAGTGCTCAAGGAAGATTTGACCTTCCATTTGGATTATTTCCTCTTTGGAACAAACTTCGTCTGTGCCTCTGCCCTTAAACTCCATTGGTGCTTACGCTTGGGTAACTTCTGTGTTGGTATGTGCTTCACATGTGGACTCAAAATGTGGCATAGTAGTTTGATATGTGATATGACTTAGGCTTAGACTAGGTCAACTTGTGTGCACACACTAATCTCTCTTTTTTTTAAACACATCCTATGGCTCTAGAAAGCACATGAACGCGGATCTATTCTGTCAAGCCACTTGTAGTGAAATTGGGTTAAAATTTTATTGTATTCATTTTTCAGTGTTAGTCATTGCCATGGGTGTTCGGAATTAGGTCTAGATTTGAGATTTTAAGTCAGCAAAGATGAACCAGAGGAATATTTATAATTTCTCATTTATTTCTATTATATTTAGACTGATTTTTTCATTCAAATCTAAGAATGTTTTGTTTCAAAATGTCGTACCTTTTTTTTTTTCTTGCAATTCAGTTTGCACTTCAACAATGCTTCCCTTCAACTTAATTCTATTTGTGTCTACAGTTAGAAGAATTGCAAGATATAACATTTCAAACTGAACATGAAAAGAAAAATAATTGGTATAGTATACCCTATGGAAAAGACTCATAGACGGTGTTTGATTATAACCTTTGTTCATTAACAATATCATGAACATTTGTTGGTTTCTAGGTTTGAAATATGCAATTGTTTTTTATGTAAATTTTCAAAGAATGGATTGATGAAATAACTTCCGCTACTGCAGAAGAATTGAATTTCTTTGATGCAAAACACCCCATAAAGGTTCCAATCATTAAGAGTCAACTAGGGCATCTAGCAACTTATAACAAAAGTGGTTTGGGAGTCAGTTGGTTGTGAATAGCTAAAGAAGTTGTTTAGAACTGCAGATGCGTGGTAGGCCCTTAAGGGCTCCGATTAGCTTCAAGCCGGAAGCTCGATACCGTAAGGTCTATTTCTATGAGCCTTATAAAACACAAGTTAAAAATAGAGAGTAGATAAATGTTATTCTGTACAAATTAATCTTGAGCATTTAACCATAATTTGTTTAGCATAAATTAAATTTATTAACATCATGAAAATAAATCCCATAACCATCACGTAACATGACATAATCACTAAAATACATACCTCTATCTAATGCTATTTCTCCAATATTTGTATGTCCTCGTTGTTGATCTACCCAAACTCTACCCAAAACTAAATCTTTCCTCCCAACCATTAGGAACATAGCCTATCTGGATCCCTAGCTCCTGATTCCATGAGGATTCTGACCCGCGAACCCAAAACTCCCGGCTGACCTAATTGCACCCACATGCTTGATCCACCCAAACTCAAACCAAACCAAAAATGCTTGATAAATACAGGTCCTTCTCTCAAAGAATAATGCTTCCTCTCCCAAATTTCATAAGTCCTCTCACGAATGCCTTTAACCTCATATCCTCCCTCCATTCATTGCCTCCTACCTTCCTTTAATTCCACCCACCTTATCCTCAAATTTTCAATACCCTATCCCTCCATTCATCTGTATCCCTCCATTCAGTGCCCTTTCCCTTCATACATAAAGTTTTCTAATAATAAATTAAAGTTATTAAGACTTTAATTTGTTATCAAACATTAAATGTGTTAATTAATCAATTAATTAATTAATCAACATATTAAACAATAATTAATTAATTAATATTATTAATAAATAATCATCATTTAACTAATACACGTGGGGTGATTAATTATTTGAATTTAACTTTCTATATATAAATATAACAACTATTTAACTAGAGTTTATTTACATAGCCTTGTTTAAATAATTTCATGCCATCTTCACCTAAAGTTATGAAAAAATTCCAGGGATAGATCCATCAATGGTTGTTATGAAATCAAAACCTACCCAGGAGTTAAACATATGAGACAAAAACTTCACCTAATCCATCTTAAGAAGACTACGGTAATCCAGGAAGAAGTAGAAAAACTTTTTAAATCTCGTTTTATTTACATTGTCCCTTTGACTAAATGGGTTTCCAACATCATTCCGGTCCTGCCAAAACCAGGGACCATTAAGTTTTTCAGTGTCGATTATCATTATTATTAAAAAGGCTTGTCCCAAAGACAATTCACCTACACCCATTATCAACCAAATTATCGATAATTTCACCAGAAGTATCATTTTCTCTTTCATGGATGGATTTTGATGGTATAACTGAATCGACATTTTACCATTTGATAAACATAAAACAACCTTAATATTACCTTGGGGGACTTTCACTTATCATAAATTACATGTTGGTCTTAAAAATGATGGAACCACTTTTCAACGAACCATGTCATTATGAATTCCATGATATCAAACATATTGTTGAACCCTACCTTGATGACTTACCCTCTCACTTGTCTCATCCAACAAGGCCATTGGTCACCTCGACCCATTTCTTCAATGCAGTTTTTACAACATACATTTGAACCCCTTTACATAAGTACAACCCGTTGTTGAATTAGGGAGACTCCTTGGATTCTTAGTCTCAAATATGTTGTCAGGGTGGATCCTTAAATTCAAAGCCATTATCGCTTTACCTCCTCCCAACAACCTCACTCAACTACAAATTTTTCAAGGGAAGGAAAAATTTCTTCATTGCTTTATTTGAAATTACGCTGAAATCACTAAAGGATTCATGATATTGTTGCATAAATATGCCCCTTTCATATGGGATGCGACCCCTAAATGATCATTTGATTCTCTTAAGCATGTCTTAATGAGCAAACCTCTTTTGCATCCACCAAATTATGAAAAAGATTATATGCTTTATTTGGCTTCCTCCACTTCCATATTGCTATGGTTTTAATACAAGAGGATGAATTACGATAGCGAACATGTGATCTACTATCGAGTAAGAGTAATGGTCCCAAACTTTGGAAGTATTCACATGTCGAAAAGTTGGCTTTGGCAGCAGTCGTTGTTATCCAAAGATTTCGACATTGCATATTACTTCGCACTACCATGGTTATTTTTGACTTGAACCCCATGTACCACATCTTAACACGTCAGTGCCGGGGAAATATTTCAAATGGATCGTCATTCTCCAAATTCGATCTCCATTTTTCCAATTCAAGTTTAAAAGAAATTGTTGGTTTCTTGAGAATTAAGTTCGCGATCTTCCCACCCATACTAATGAGGATGCCAATCCCCGAATCCATGTTCCTTATTAATTTTTTATCTGACCCTAAGTATGAAGCATATTCTTCTCTATCTTGAAAACCAATGCTTTCATCCTAGCATTTCACTTGATGAATGACATCGCATTAGACACCACTCAAAGTGATACCTTATCATTGGCAACAACTTGTACCACCATGGAATTGATACTGTCTTACGACATTGCTTAACCCATGAAGAGGATTAATAAGTGTCTTACGACATTGCTTAACCCATGAAGAGGATTAATAAGTTTTAAATCACTGACACCTTGAACCTTGTGGAAATCATCTTTCTGGGATGGCTATAGATAAAAAAATTCTACGTACTAGTTATTTTTGGCCTTCTATATTCAAAGATTTCATTGAGCCAGTTAAATAATTCCCACCCTTTCAGATATTTCATAGGAAAGCACATACCCACCCAGTTCCACTTCATCCCATTGTCGTCATCAACCCATTTTTAAAATGGGTCATCGATTTTATGCAATTTAATCCTACCTTAGCTCGGGGTATGGTTATATCATCATTGTCATTGATTACTTCGCTAAATGGGTTGAGTCTATGCCTACATTCCTTAACGATGTCTGCACTGCAACACTCTTTGTGTTTAACCACAACATCACTCGATTCGATGTGCCAAAAGCTATTGTAACTAATCATGGATAACATTTCCAGAACCAGATGATGGGTGAATTATGCACCAAGTTAGGTTTTCTCCATGAAAACTCATCCCCCTACTATCCTAGGGAAAACGAACAAGTTGAAGCCATTAAAAAAGTCTTGAATACCATGCTTCAACACATGGTGGGAGTGAAAAAAACTCTTGTCACTTGCAACTCTTATCATAAATCTAGACTTATCAAACGTTAGTTAAAACCACAAATAGATTTACACCCTTCCAATTGGTATATAGGATAGAAGCGGTATTACCAATCGAATGCGAGATTCCTTCGTTGAAACTCACCGTAGAACTCTTACCCCGCACTTATGATGAATAGGAATGATTCTTATATCTATCCAAGTTGGATGAAACCCATCGCGATGCTTCTCTCATCAATGAGACATATCAAAAATGAATGAAAAATAAATATGATAAATCCATCCAACCTCACACTTTCATACAAAGAGATCTAGTCCTAGTCTATGATCAAGATCATGAAAAACTGGGGATAGGAAAGTTAGAACCCATGTGGCATGGGCCATACATCATAAAATGTGTGTTAGATGGAGGCACTTGCGAGTTAGTAGACTATGATGGAATATCTCTCAGTGAACCCCGAAATGGGCTATAACTCAAGAAGTACTATGCATAGAATATCTTCCATGTATGCTTTGTACATTACTGCATGTTGTCCCTCGACCAAGTTTTGGAGAACCTTGGTCATGTTTGACCATTTTTGGGACTTCGACAGGATAGTCGAATACTAAGTTCTAGGTAAAGCGGAGATCATGGGATCTCGCCCCCTTTTGTGGGATTTTTGGGATTAGGGTTTATCTAATGGGTATGGAATGTCGGCCCATGGGTTTAGCCATTTTTAGGCCCCATTTTCAATGTATAAACAGATATCTAGGCGATGTAATAAAGTAGTAGTAGTTGATGTTTGTGGTTTAGTGCAGAGCTAGAGGTTTTGTGCATACTATGTCTTAAGACTTGTAGAGCTAAGTGCAAGTGATTGTAACAATCTTGTGTGTAGACTGTGTAAGAAGGATTTTTTTTGTGACCTAACTCAAAAAGGAGGATATGGCGAGGTGCACAAAGATATATTGTCCTATGCAGAGTTGGTTTTGAGGCTCTGTGCATGTAAGGATATTGACAGAAGATAATAAAGAAGATGGAGAGTTGGTGGACGTAGCCCCACACTAGGGGTGAACCACGTATATCCTGTGTTATGGTTGCTTTGTGTGATTGATGTGATTTATTCTTAGTGTTGTCATCTTTATGTATGTTAGATTCATATGATATAGTATCTTAGTGTTTACTAATGTGAATTAATGCTAGATCTACTCTATTTCTATGTGCTAAGTGCTTGGGTGTGTTAGATATTGTTGAATACTACGATTTTCTGTAATTAGCGTTTTACCTGTGATGTGAATAAAGGGTTAAATGCTAATGCATGTTAACTAATAAGTGCTCTGTTAATTAATATGATCACAGATCTGTGTCCCAGCTAGGTTGTAGACACTTGAGTCCTGCAACCCCCCTACCTCTACCTCAGGTGAGACTTTATCTGCTTCACAGGTGTTGCCAAAAGGGCTTGTAGTTAGGGTTTTTTTGGTGCATTGTTGTAGTGTTGAACCCTGGGTTTTCCCCTATGCCAACAAATGGTTCTATTGTCGGGACATGAAACTGTGATTGTTGGGAACTAAGGAAAAGAGAAAGCTCTGTGTGTAGATCTATTGTTCTAGTGCACAATACTCTACTTGAATTGTGAAGCTCTATGCTAAGAAAAGAAGTTTGACCTAAATAAAAGAGGTAATATCTTCAATCTTTGTGCTCTGATAAAGGTAAGATAAGTGGAAAGTTTTTCTTCGAAATAATGGATCTAGGTATGTTTTATAAATTTGGTCCTAGTCTGAAAACTAGGGCACATATCGAAGAAAGAAGATATGATATGAATAGATCTAATAGAAATAGTGAAAGATATGTTATCCCTATGCATAGAAAGAATTGTTGGAATAATAAGTGGATGCAGGATCCTAGAAAGAATTTTTTGTTGGTCCATCACTGTGATCCTAGTGTGCAGTACAAGAAGGGTTGGGGATCGTTTAATAAAAAGAGAGGATTGACTCTTTGTTATAATTGTAGAAGACCGGGACATATTGCCATGGAATGCCCTGGTAGAAGCCCTATTTGCCTTTGTTGTAAAGATATTGAACATGAAGTTTTGGATTTCCCTAGAATGATTTCTAAAGTTGAAAAGATGAACATGAGATAAGAAGACCATGAGGAAGGTCAAGAGACTAAGAATATGTGAAAGAACCAGAAAGAATAAGAGGCTATATTATTGCACATAAAATAAACACTGAATGATCACAGAAAAATCAGTTTATCAGAGATTTTAAAAGAGAAAGAGTGCATAGAAAAAAGAATACGAGACTTCGACATAGACTGTGTATTGGATGCAGAAACATAGGTGAACATTATGACGGGAAGTACTTGGGAAATTTTAGGAAATCCTGCTATGGTTCCTTCATTAGGAGGCATAGGATTGTTTAAAGGAAATTTGATAACCCTATGTGGAAGACTTTCCCATGTACCGATGATTTCTCACAGAACATCGACAAAAGAAGAATTTGAGATCATTAATTTTGTAGAGAACAACGGTCCCCTTTCACTTTTGTTACGAAAGACTTGGATCGAGAGAGATCAGATCCGAAGGAGAAAAGAAGAGGAAGGTATAGAACATAAAAAGAAATAATTAAGGGATTTCATGGCTAAGAGAATAGAGTGCTTCCTAGAAGAATAGGAGGACAATTCGAAGCAACTCAGGACCAGAGACTTAGTGTCGAAGTTGAAAGAAAACAGGAAAGCTTAGAGAACCTATCCATATAGGAGAGTAGAGAATATACTCCAAAAACAGTAAGAGAAGAAGTATTACCCTCGAACCCTATGAAAGGCCCTCAACAATGCAAAGTTACTATGCCAAGAGGAGATAAGAAAAAGAATGGAAAGAGGAATCTAGAGATGAAGATCACTGGAAAGAAAGCTAGAAAGATCAGTAAGAAGAAATAAAATCTAGAAAAATTGCAAGAGGTTCTAGAGAGGACTTCACAGAAGGAAGTCTTGCAGAACTTGAAATTCACTGAAATAGAAGAGCAACACAGATTGGCACTTCGCCATCGTGAAGAAATATGACCGTTAGAGGCATCCCAACCATTAGAATGACGCTCCAAAATGGCTAGAAACACAGTTATTTCCGGAACGTTAGCCATTGGACCATTGGGACTGCGTCATAACAAATGGAATTCTATTGATTGAGGTGTTCCTACTCGTTGGAAGAATCTGTTACGATGCTATCTATTTAACCCGTCAAATTTCTTACCGTGGACACTATTCCCAATTGTGATTATTTGAACCCACAGAGAGATGACTATTACAGCGTTGTGCTTATTGAGACCTTGCCATCCATTCTACTACCTTGATTATCTGTTCAGCGACCTAAGATATCATATCTCGAGCGTGTATGTCAGGTGACTTTAGCGTAGTATAGAAATCTTTCGAAGAGATTCTCATAGACCTCATGGATGAGAAGGTCATGTCTGCAAGAGCACAAGCTTCATCGACAAAAGGAGTGAAAACATCCCCATCGACTGCGTCTCGATCTGGGCCCTCCTGAACTACGACATAGAAATGAACCAAGCATCGTGATGACTTGGAAAATGTGAAGCTCATCCCATCAATCCTACTCGACTACATCGTGCCTCTGGCTAGTGTGATGAGTTGTGACAGTGTCCCCAGGTACTTTGACTGCACATTAATCATTGTGTACCTTCTGAAGGGGATATGTGCAGTAGGACCACAGTTGGAGAGGATAATGATGTTGGATATCAGTGACTTCAACTTAGGATAATGCAATAACTATGGAATTCTTGTACCACACAAGTATTTGACCAAGACAATGGGGAAGAAGTCAAAAATAATCCCCCAGCCTTGGACTATGGACATCGCGAGGTCCACCATTCTTAATGTAATGAAGTTACCACACTTTGGTAGACATCAGGAGGTTAACATGTGCATTAAAATCCTACTATCATGCTTCCATCGAAGTTACCTATGGTTGGACAGGAGCATCATAGTAGATCCAATGTTGATCCACTGGATCACATAATTGAGCATGCAAGGACCAGACCCACATGACTTTTATCTAGGGAAGGTTGCAGATTGCAGCCTATCACAGACAATAAAAGACACCTATGGCGATGTGGAGAAGGGAAAGCGGGGCTATAAGGTATCCTCCATCCAGAATAGCGCAGTGC
>SNQJ01S0143833.1:0-18159 GCA_010110895.2 Picea sitchensis
AATCATAGGTACATTAGTAACTCTTCCACATAGGGTTATCATATTTCCTTTAAACAAGCCTATATTTCCCAATGAAGGTACCATAGCAGGCTTTCCCAAAATTTCCCAAGTGATTTTTGACATAATATTCATGTGTATTTCTTCATCCAATACACAGTCTATGTCAAAGTCTCATATTCTTGTTTCTATGTGTTGCTCCTCTTTTAAGATCTCGGTTAAACTAATGTCTCTGTGATCACTCATTTCTTCTTTTAACTATAATAACATAGTCTCTGATTCTTTCTAGTTTTGTAACATATATTTAGCCTTTTGAACTTCTTTATAGTTTTCTTGTCTCATGTGCATGTTTTCAACTTTAGCAATCATCTTTGGGAAATCCTCAACCTCATGACCAATAGCTTTCCAACAAAGACAAATAGGACCTCTACCAAGGCATTCCTTAGCAAGATGTCCCGATCTTCTGCAATTATTACACAGTGTCAATCCTCTCTTTATTTTAAACGATCCCCAATATTTCCTGTACTACGCACTGGGATCACAGTGATGGGCCTGCAATCTACAAAAATTCTTTCTAGGTTCTTGCATCCACTTGTTAGTCCAAAAACTCTTTCTATGCATAGGAATACCATATCTTTCACTATCTCTATCAAATTTATTCAGATCGACTCTTTCTTTTAACTGTACCCTAATTTTTAGACTAGGAAAAAATCTATCAGACATACCTAGATTCATACTTTCGAAGAAAAAATTTCCACTTATCTTACCTTTACCAGAGCACAAAGATTTAAGATCTTACCTCTTTTCTTCATATCGAGTTCCTTTCTTATCACAGAGCTTCGCAAGTCAAGTAGAATACTGCACACTACAAAAACAGATTTGCGCACAGATCTTTCTCTTTTCTTCAGTTCCCAGCAATCACAGTTTCAAGTCCTGACAATCAAAGTTTCAGTCCTGACAATGGAACCATTTGTTGGCACAGGGGCAGACCCAGGGTTCAACACTTCAACAATGCACCAACAAAACCCTAACTACCAGACCTTTTGGAAACACCTGTGAAGTAGATGATGTCTCACCCAAGGTAGAGGCAGGGGGGTTGCAGGACTCAGGTGTCTACAACCAAGCTGGGACACCGATATTTGATTACAACACTTAATAGAGTGCTTAGCCAATAACATACATTAGTTATTAAACCTTATTCACATCACAGGTTAAACCCTTATTACAGATCAATGCAGTAATAATCAAGATTAATTACATCCAATCGTTTAGCACATAGCATCAACTCAGATCTAACATTCATCATACATAAGAATTAAGCATCCATAGATCTATCTATCATACATCAAGATCAACGCACTAAATAGATAAATACATAAACAACATGAACAACATTGCACAAAGCACATCAACACAAGATATACGTGGTTCACCCTAGTGTGGGGCTACGTCCACCAACTCTTCTTCTTCTTTATTAATCTTCAAGATTTCTACATTCTTCTGCTCCTGTGCACAAAGCCACAGAGCTCAGCTTCGCACTGGACAGGTGATCTGCACACAGCGCACTAGATCCACCTTCCTCCAAAATCCATTCAAGGCACATAGCCAACTCCTCAATAGCACAAATCCTTACATACAATGTATGTGCACAAAGCAACTTACATTCTCTTGCACTAAGCCAATTACAAGTCTTTGCACATAGCTATCACTTACACTTAGCCACCTACTTTCATTGCCTAGCTACTTATTTATACATTACAAAAAGGCCTAAACATGGGTAAAACCATGGGCCAACATCCCATACCCGTTACATAAACCCTAATAACCCAAAAATCCTACAAAATGAGTGAGATCCCATGATCTCAGATCTTCCTGGGCGCTCCATCTTTGACCAGCCTGTCGAAGTCCCAAAAATGGTCAAACACGACCAATGTTCTCTCAAAACTTGGTCGAGGGCCAACATCCTACAATGTCAATTTCCCAATTTTCAAACATTTTAAGAATTACCTGAGGTTTTAATGACATATCATCCCTCCTAGATGGCTTTCCTACCCTCTGAAAAACATCACAAGTCTGGCAATACTCCTTTTCATCTTTAGAAATTGTTGGCCACCATATTCCTATGCGTAATATATTTTTTGTAGTGTCTTTTCCTGCATAATGTCCTCCAACTATTCCTTCATGTGATTCTGCTAAGATTATAGGACATTCATGCTCCATGACACATCTCCTTAATATATTGTCTGCACCTAGTTTATACAAGTTCCCTGCAATAAGTTGGCAATATGCAGCTCTAACCACCAAATTCTTCTTCTGCGTAGTGGTTTATTTCTTTGAAGCAAATATTTTACTAAAAAATTCAATGATATCAGCAAAGTATTCATCAACAATATGCACTGAAAATAGTTGTTCATTAGGAAAATTATCCTCCAAGCTTCTTGGTTCCTCTCTATTAGTTATCCTGGACAAATGATCTGGCCCTGCATTCAATCTTCTAGGTTTCACAACTACTTCAAAATAAAACTCTTGAAATAAAAACAACCATCTACATATTCTTCCCCCCAACACCGGCTTGTTGACCAGGTATTTAAGAGTAGAGTGAACTGTGAAAATCTTAAAATATTTCCCTAATAAATAATGTCTGAACTTTTGTAATGCATACATCATATCCAAACCTTCTCTTTTTGTTGTATTATAATTATGTTATAATTCTGACAATTTCCTACTTGCAAATTCTATTGGGTGATCTATATCGCCTTCTCATGGTTGTGTTAATACTTCTCCAAGTGTTATTGAAGAGGGATCCACATGAACATGGAACTCTTTTGACCAATCTGGAAACACCAGAATTGGTGTTGTCACCATTTTCTCCTTTAACATGTCCAAACTTTGTTGGCACTCATCATTCCATTGGAACTTGATATCCTTCTTTAAAAATTTCTTCATAGGCGCAATAATCTATGCATAGCTATTTTTGAAATTTCTATAGTAGCCTATATGACCTAGTGTAGCTCTCAATTGACGCATTGACTTCGGTGGTGGTAAATTAACAATGACAACAATCTTTGCAGGGTCAACCGGTAGGCCCTATTTACACACCAGATGCCCTAGCAAAATTCCAAATGGTGTGCCAAATATGCATTTCTTAATATTCAAAGAGATTTGACATTGTCTAGCATTAATATTAAAATTTCAACATTATATTTCAATAGGATAAATAATGTCCAATCATCCAAATAAACCTCCAAAAACTTATGTATAAAATCTTTAAATGCAACTACTACTACTCTTGAAAAAATAGCAAGGGAATTTTTCAATCCAAAAGGCATCACTGTGTACTAATATGACCTCCATTATATGGAAAATGTAGTCTTATGATGATCCTCTGGTTTTATTATGATCTGGTGATACCCTGGAAATCCATCAGTAAATGAGTATGCTTCTTGTCCTCCTACATTATCCAATACTTCATATGCAAATGGAGTAGGGAAGGAATCATGTAGACATGCATCATTCAACTTCCTCAATTCTACATAGATCCTTATTCCCCCTTGCTTATTTTCCTGAACTACCATAGGGCTACTCCACTCAAATTATTCAACAGGTTCTATTATACCAACCTTTAACATTTTATCAATCTCTGCCTTCATTTTTTTTTTATATACTAGATTCAACCTATATGGTATTTTTCTTATTGTTTTGGCATCTGGTCATAAAGGAATCTTAATTTACCCAAGTTCTCATGTTACCCATTTAATTTATGAAAACCTCGTTGGAAACAGGTCACTATACTTGCATATTAATTTTGTCATTCCTTCCACTGTCTGGTTGTCCCAATAGTCACCAATAATTGAAATCTTTGGATTCTCTTATGTTTCAATATTTACCTTCTTTATCATCAGTGGTGCAAAAAATTATTTTGACTGTAACTATGAACCTTCTACTATTGTTTCCCCTTCAGCTTATGCTATCTGAATATTGTGTGGGTTTTCTTATGTTGGATCATCTTCTGCGACATGGTAACAGTGTAACAATTATCTGACTGTTTATTGATTCTGATTATGATAACATGTTACAATTTCAACTTCAGGTTCTTCAAAAATATTTTCCTTTATCAACTTCAATGCTACATCCATCATTGGATTCTCATGTTCAAATGAAAAAGTGATTACAAAGTTCTACTGCAAATCTACCCAATTTCTAGTTCCTCTGTGTAGTTCCAATTCTGTATACCAATTTCTTGGTATGCCTTCCAATGTATGGATAAAATGATGTGGCCACTCCTCTGATGGTACCGGTCTCCATCGGGTTATGCATCTGTCTATGTGTTCTCTAAGTTGTGCTCTTCCATCATATTTCTGCAAATATTTCTTCTCTTGTTCTATGCCAAATATGATGTGCAATAATCTTTTGCATTGATACCAATCATGGATCTTTTCTTTGTGAGTACCCCACCAACGTGCAGGTGCTTCTTTCAAGGAAATGTCTAAAACTGGTAACCTTTGAATTTCGATGATTTCTAACTCAAATTTTGTTAAGAATTCTTCTAAATCATTTTGACCATAAAAACTTGGAAATTCTTTTACCTCTGTGCCAACCCATATTAATGTGCACGTCATCCTTTCACATCTTCTGGTAGATATCTCATGTAAGTTTTGTTTCCAATTCTCCAATCCTGTGTCAGAATCTGAAGCACAAGAACTGATGCTTTTCTAGCTAAACATTTCATTTGTTGTTGGATTAATGTAATATTCCTCGTGTGTGGTAGTTCTATAAAATTGATTTATTATTTCTGAAATGAAGTTTTTTGTTTCTGGTTCAACATATCTTCATCCTTATAAAGGATATAATGGTTCTATGACTCTATATTCTCCCGATTCAAAAATCATTTTCCTGGTCTTCAAGTTGATGATAGGTTGATTGTCAAAATCTCAATCCAGTCCCAACAATGTTCGACAAGGTGTAGTATTATCCACTATATCAATCACTTTAAAATTTTCCATAGTGTGCACAACATCTAAATCTACCAGTATGCCTTTCAATTGACCAATTGGTATCAACCTATGTTGGTTTTCTAGTTTCAGCTGAATATGTGAATATCCTAGTGTAGGTTCTCCCATGAATTCCCATGTTTTCTTAGGAAGAACATTTACCTTAGATCTAAATATATTATGATGTCACCCATGTTAAAGTCTCCAATGTTTGCATTCAGTATGAACTCTCTATTTGTTCTTGTCTTCCTACGAACATGATTTACTTTCTTCTATTCTAGTTGTATCTCTTCTCTAGAATTACATTTTTCTAACAAACCTTATAACATTTGTCAATAAATTCAAGAAAGATATTAGAAAGTTTCTTAGATTACATAACTTTTATGGAGATTGATATTTGTTGGTATGATCAAATGTATGAGGCATATCATATACTAGCACATCATATCCTAGCTGTGCATTGGAAGTAGAAGCAATATTCTTCTCCAAAATTTCTTGTCTGGCCTCCTTGAATGTCTCTTTATCCTTGCGCGCATCAAAATTTTGTTGAGGTGTTGTATTCTTTCTAACTCACTGGTGTTTGTCTTGATTCTTCTTTGTTTCATATGCTCATGTCCTGGTTCCATCTCGAGTAACTATTTTGATCTTTTTTCCATCATTTTCTCTAGTTGTTTTGGCAATCCATTGAACATTTTGATTATTCTGATTCTTTTTTTCTTGTATCTTTGTCAAAAGTGTCAGACAGTCTTATGTTGTATGATTTGTTACACAACAATACATACATGTCGTTGGTGGAAGTGGACAATCCCTTGCATAACATCCAAGTTGCTGACAATTGTGACAGGTTACTGATCCTCTGCCTCTTCCAAATCCTCCTCTTCCATGCCCTCCTCCTATGAATCCTCCTTTGTTGCCTTGATTATCTATGCACGATGTATTATACTATGGTACTTGATTATATTGAGATGAAACTACAAATGGTTGCACATTATTAAATTGATGCGCATGTGGACCTGTCATTAATTCATCCTACACCCTATAAGCATCCAAGGTCCTTTACTTTATAATCTCTGTAGTTCTACAATCCTTATCCTCATGTCCTACAAATTTGTAGAAATTACAGAATGTACTCTCAGGCACTATTTGGTATTTTTGGATCAGTGGAAAATGACAGGGATTATGTCCATGTGTTTTACATATTTCACACCATACTCCTCTTGTAGGTAAGGTATTCGAAAATCCTTCTTCCAAATACTGTGCAAATGTTGGGAACTCATTTTTGTGGTGTCCTTTTGTTCTACATAAGGTACACTAGACAACTTCCCTATTTTCCTTGCCTTTATTTTGATTCAACTGAAATTTCATATTATTGAGATCTCCTCTCATCTCTTCTACAGCTGGATATGTATGTTTATACTRATTCTAKTCCMATTGTAAGGTTTCCTACATAGAATTGGTCTGAGTCTGGAACTCATGTTGCCTCAATGGATATTTAAAATGTGGCATTAATGAATTTATAAATAGTTCCCTATGTTGCATGTCTGTTATAAGGTATTTCAACTTACCTTTCAATCTCTTTAACTTACAATCAACTTCCAAAACTTAATCTCTTGGATTTTGTTTGATTTCTATCATCTTATTCATGAATTGATCTTTTGAACTTGGTCTTTGGAACTCATTGATTAGTTCCTTATTTACACATGTGATGGTTTTCAGTGTTCCTTATGGATTGTTTACTACTAGACTCATAAACCAATCCAATGTACGGTTTATGAATGTAATTGCAGGTTGAGCCACTTTTGTGTCTTCATCTGTGACCTGTTTAGCTTCCCAAATATTTTCACAAATGAATAAATGTTTCTCTGGGTCCTCCGACCCTTCTCCATGAAATTATGGTAATCGAATGGTTGGATCTACTCCAGGCATTGTTAAATTGGTGGTACTTTCTTTGTGCGGTGTAGATAACTGAATAATGTTGCCTTAAATTGTACTTCCTCTTGAATTTCCACTAGTCCCTCGACCTATTGGAATTCTTCTACCAATAATTGTTGGTTGTCTAAAATATTATTTCCTTTCTGATGTATTAATCGAACATGGGGTCGTGGGTTCCACATTAATTGAGAACTGGAATGGAGAGCCTTCTTCTGCAACAGAACCTTGAAATGTAGTTTTTATCTCATATTTGGTGTGAAAAATTTCCTCAATATTCTCTGTAGTATGAAGATCCTCTACCTATTCTTCATCACTTTACAAGCCTTCCCTCTCAACTACTGCTCTCTTTTTCATATTGATCTTATACTTGTAGGGTCTTCCTCTGCAAGTCTTTCCCTCTCTATCCATTATTTCCTTGATCTGGTCCTCATCCATCATAATGGGTTCCATTGATTCCTTCTTATAATATATATCGAGTTCCTTATCCATTTATCATATCTTCCTTAGTGCTTCCCCCAGTCTCCCCATGTGCATTGAGTTATTTAGTTGTCAAAATCCATTGTCATCATGCCTTTATCATGCATTAAAATCTTAACCGATGTGTAAAGTGATGTAATATATCTTCCTCTTGACCCCTTCAAAAACTCTTGCTCTACAACAATGTATGATTTTGCAGTATCGACTGCAAACTCTGTAACGAATCCTACAATAATGTTGTCTAGCCAAAAATCCACTGCGCGTGTGAATTTATTATTGACTTTTCGTAGTTTCACAATATTATTAGTAGCTCATTATATTTTTCTTATCTGATTAGTAGGGTGAGTTTCCTTCAATCTTAGTATCCACTCTTGTAGCAAATGTGGAAATTCATAGAAGAATACCTCATGAAGATCAATAAATACATACCTTTATGAATATTGGCGTGGTGTATACTTAGGGTTTCTATTGTCTTTCTACGTAAACTTGAGCTATTTTTTTCCAACCATCATTTTATGATCCAGGTGGATATCGATGGCCACCCACCTTTTCCAACTCGCTCAAAATAGTTTTCTAGCAATTTTGGCAATTTACTATTTTTAGTAGTTTTTAACTTCCAAGGCCATTTTGATGGCCTAAATGAAGGTTTTTCAGAATCAATCTTTTCAATTGTAGCTAAAGGATCTAATTGATCCCCCAAAATGAATCTCCTCGACGATACCTTTCCAACGAGCTATCATGCACCCCAAACGAAGATCGTACGTCAAAGTTATGTCGTCAGGAAGTTGATACACCAAACTACCCAAAACGGGGTCTACATAACTGTTGGATTTTCATCTTTTGGGGTTAGGGTTTTGGATTTTATTTATGATAAAAAAGGACCTTTGGATCCTCATTGTAAGATCATCTTCTTTCGAATGTGATTAGCGGACACATCTCTTCTCATATATAAGCTTCCACCATTCTAGTGAGTCTTTCACTCTGTATTTTTACAGTCTTTGTACATTTTCACTCATTAATAGAAAATTGTGTATTACTGTATCTTTGTGTTTATGGTTGCATCTCTGATATATTTATGTTATATTATTGGATATCTAATATATCTCTGTACATTTATTTATTATATATCCACTCTCATTTTGTGCTGAAAATAATTTGGACCATTTGATCTCTTGTTTATTCGGATTCCATGGTCTAAACATCCCCTTTTAATAATCCATTCTCTTCATTGTCCTTCTTAGAAAGTCCCCTCCAATTAGTTCTTCTACATTCTAGTTGGAAATGGAACCATTTGTTGGATATTTCTTGTGTTGACTTAGGTTCTATTTTAGGTTTAAAACTAAACCCTCCAAATCATCGACCCTTCTGGAGACTAGAAGGAAACACTGCGCACAGAGTGCACAATGCAGTCCCACCCGAGGTGGATTTATGGGTGACTGCAGGAACTAGATGTTTGTAGTATTGGAAGGGAGTATTTTGTGGTGATGCAAGACATTATTTCTACCTCAAGTACATTAGATATATTATTCTAACACATCATTATATCAATATCTACCATTCTGTAACTATTTTCATTCATTTAAGATTCATTCTGTAGCAAATATCATGTCATTCTATTGCACGATGTATTTTACTACTAACAGATTCATTCATTCATCATATCTAACCATAAAAAGAAAGAATACAAACATTTCACACAAAAACAAAGGTTTACCGTGGCTCACCCCCCCTGGGCTATGTCCACAAATATTTGGCATTCTTCACTATTTTATTATTCTCCATCAAAATTTATAGCAATGTGTGCATTACATATGTTTATAGTGTTGTGCACATTAATGTTGAGGTTGAAAAGAACACACGAATCTCCACAACTTGTGACCTTACACTCTATTACAGTGCATATCTCTGTCTCCAAAACTGACTCTTAGATCATCTCCAACATTAGCTTCCCAACTAGGTCGCTCAAGCATTGACAACAAAAACTAATCACTAGATCTCCTTAGATCTCACAATACATATTTATACTACAACAAGGGTAAAACAATCGTTACAACAATGACCAAAACCCTAACCCAATAACCCTAGGTGGATTAGGTTTTTCCACTTTCTAACTCCCTGCACACTGATGGTCCAAAATCGAACAATTTTTCTCTTTGATCTGCCTCTTTCACCTTCATTTGACTTTCTTTCTTTCCCGACGCTATTTTTACCTGTTTTCGATGCACACTTCTTTTTTAGTCCATTTCCTAACTGCCACCTTAATCACTGTGCTTTTTCCCAAAATGGTCTGCGCCAACAATAGGTATATCCTAGGGAGATCTTGTTGTTTATTCAGTGAGATACTTGTGAGTTTTTATCTCATAATAGAACCGACGACCATACTGGGGAAGAATATTCTCTAGTTTGGGTCTCTTTGCCAATACATCCTCTTATGTTTGTGATATGGCTTGTTTTCTTCCATATATTCCTCTATATTCTAGATCTATTAGATCTAATAGATCGAGAATAGATCTGAAAAGCCTGGAACAAATCTAATTTTTCTAGAAAACTATTTTTTTCTGCATTATCGCATGTTGAAGTACATTGGTCACATGATGCTCATCACTTGTTGACTAGACTGCATCCCATGATGATTTGTGTAAACTGCATAATTGCATAAATACCTAGGATTTAGAAATCAGATTGGTTCCTCTTATCCATTGAGTCTATGAGTGGTATGTTTCGATAGTGATCTTACCTCTGTTTGAGTTATTTTGTCACTTGATTTTCCTTCAAGTTGATTTTGGAGTGTATTTGTGTGGACTATTTTAATTTCTGAGATAGGTTCATTTCATGTCTAAGAAATCCAGTGAAGTTGGGTAGTGAACCTAACAGATCCAAACAGATCTGGTAGTGCTTGATATTGCTTGCTCTGGTTTGTCCTTGTGTAACGGTTTTCCATTACTAGAGCTATCCTCCTAGGTGATTTTTGGGTGTGATATTGGTAGTGACATTGGAGTGGGTTGATCCGACCTCACTTCCAATTTCCTACAAGCCCATTTTCTTGTTTTTTTTTCCTATTTTTCTTTTGCACTTGTGTTCTTTCTTAGATTAAGAGACATTCACATTTTATTTGGAAAAATATAAAAAAACAAAAACAATGTTGCATGTTTGACTTCTTTTGAAGCATTAGTGAAAATAGTGCATTGGTTCTTTATTGTTTAGTTTCAATTTCTTGAAAAAGTTGCATGTCTGAATTGCTTGTTGGTTGCTTTGGGTGTGAGGTTTCACTTACAAAAGTTGCAAAGAAGAGGAAAAATTATGTTTCCCTCCCATAGCTAGATTTCATTGAATTCAAAATATTTGCATTGGCATCTTTGCATTTGCTTGGTTCGATCAAGAGTCACAACTTCACCAAAAGTTTCATCTATCTCCCTTTGAATTAAGAAACAACCATTAAAAATAATTGTGTTATCTAAAATTTAATAGACACTTTAGTTTATAGTGAACCAACAATAGATAGGTTTAGGGCCTTGGAATAGGATTGGAGAGTAAACTCTCCAAGGCCATAAAAACAAAACTTAGGAGTCATTAAAGAGTGATAAATATATTCTTGCAACTAGTGTGTCAGGGGTCTCCTCTAACACAATAGTTAAGAATGAGTTTGCATCAGGGAAAGTAGGGAGATTACCCCTCTCTACTTGTTTTGGTGTTTGTGGTACCACTTTGATTGCTATGTATATAGGGGTTTCATTAGTGCCACACCTTCGAAGATTCTAGCTTATTTACCTTACCCTTATGTGTGGTCATACCTACAACTATTCTCCTAGTCATCGATTGTAAGGTGACAGCCTTAGTGATCTTTCCTAGGTAACCACATATGTGATTGCACGTGAGATGTGCCTTTAGTACCTAGGGCAGGTGTTCGTTCATGGTCTCAGTTCCCCTGGAGGGTTCCCACATTAATAAATGGTGCTTGCACTGATCGAGGTTGTTTCATGAATATTATCATAATTTCTCCCCATACCTTCACTAGCCTATCTTTTGGGGACTTCATCTCCTCCATAGGGTTGGTTTTCAGAAGAGCCCTGAGCCAATTCGTTTTCTTGTTGTTGTCCTATATTGATTACGGGTGTCACGCTCTTTTGGCCTGAATCTAGGTCGGCCTTAGGTTGAATAGTGTTTGAATTTTCATTGATTACATTCAATGAGGCTGAATCACTATGTCGGTCCCATCATCTACGAGGACATGAGCCAATCACTGAGGTTCAAATTCCTGTAAAGTGATGTGGAATAGGTGAAAAATAATTCAAAGGGTCTTATCTTTGGTTTGAAGAGACTATTTTGGTAGAAGTGGAAGTGGTATATGAATGTCCTCCACCAAATTTTAACCCTCCTTTGACTGAGCTAGACGCACCTCTACCTATCTAGATAAGGGAAATTTCTAGTGATAATTTTTCTTTGTTTATAAATTATCCCACCATGTCAAGACCGAGTGTTTTTTCTAGTGTAGTTGAGCCATCAATCCCATATTCAAGTGGGATTGGGGGAAATCCCCTTAGGGGCATCCCTGTGATGTCCATGTTACCATCCCTTAGCACCATTGTTCCTACACCATCCATACCTTTGTCTACAGGTCCCTAAATTTGGGGGAGGTCATCTGTGTCATCATTTCCATCCATTAGTATACCTAGCATTCCTATGCCCATCCCATAAATTTATGTTCCCACTTCTAGATCCTTTTATGATGGGGGGAAAAGCCTTGGTTTCATCATGGAAGGTGGAAATCCTTCCACCTCCACCAATCCTATGAGAGGCCTGACATCATCATATGCAATTGTACCTTTTGGGTGGAATATTTCTATTGGTTTTGATGTTGTCCCTAGTTAATATGAGTGCAATAGTAAATCAAGAGGTTTCAACTTTCCTTGGGTTAGTAAACCATTCCCTAGGGGAACATCCCTTGGGGTAAAATTTTCACCATGGGATGGATTTCCTTTTGTTAGCAAATCCAGTCCTGGGGGTTTCTTCCTTGGGACTAGTTTTGGGAATGTTTTTCATGTAGGGTCCACATTTACCCCTTGGGGGCATATTTGGTTCTGGGAGTAGTCATACTTGTCGAAGTGACACCATTATTGGGGGAACTCACTCTTCAATAGATCCTCAACCCTCCAGTAGTACAAATATAGGGGGACCACAAGGTCCATCTGGGACATCAGAGACTTCACCTCCCTCCCAATATTTATTTGCTCACCTGTCATTGTATTTCCTCACAATGTTATACTTGCTCAATTTTTCATTATTGACAAATGACCCTACATCCCATAACCCTTCATGGCTCAAAATTCCTTCCAACCTGCCATTCGATATCCCGAAGTTCTATAAAAATTTGGGAGAGGACCCCTCTACTCACATTATGACATACCGCTTATGGTGTTCATCCAACTCATTGATGGATGATAATGTGAGGATATGTATTTTATAGATATCCCTAACCATAACTGCCACTAAATGACACATTCAATTAAAAAGAAGTTCCTTTAAAACATTAAACAACTTGGTAATGGAATTCTTAAAGCATTACCAATTTCCCATATGGTACGAGATAGGAACGAAGCTCTTGACTTCACTACATCAAGATAATTCCACTCACATTTTTTATCATATACATGAGTGATGATGATGACGTCAAATGATCAAGACTCAGATTCCCAACAAAATCCTAACGAGTGGTTTACAAAGTCTTTCATATCGCCCATTTCCCAAGATGTAGATATGGTCAGGTCAACTACTGAAAAGTAGGCCATTTTGTATTCCCAACACTTAGATTTGATTTATTCATAGTCGGGTACACTTTATGACATAATCCCAAATGCTCTTAGGTCAACAAAAGATCCAAGGAATCCAACCCTGAGACCCCATGTTTGATAGTGTGGTTGGTTATGTATCATGTGCCTTTGTAAACCAGTTATCTCATCAGATCATTCAGATATCTATTAAGTCATATTTTGGTACTAGTTGTCCAACTGTTGCGGTCCCTACTCAGACCTCTGAGGTGGATTCAGTGCAATCCAGGAAATTGAATAATCCTCAGTAACCTGGAGGAAAGAAGAAAAGGAACAAGAAAAAAATTACAATTCTGAGAAAGGGACTGCTCCCACCTATAACAACAATGAGGGAGGAATTAAAGAGAATAAAAATAGATGGTTTCCCTGCATGATTTGTGGGGAGGACCACTCTACTCATGAATGTCCCCGGAAGGATGAGATTCATATTTATTTAGCATAACAAAATTCCCCTCAAAAACCTGTTGTCTTAACTCATCATTTCCCTCCTCAACCTAAACATATGGTTACAACAAATCATGTCCTTCCACAAGGGGGAATGGAAGGTACCCCTCACCACGAGTGGTATTCCTCGAATGATTCTATTTTCATGTGTGACCACATGGTCAATTTTCAAATGCAAGCCAAAAACTATGACAAAGATGAGCCTTTTCATACTACGTCATACGCAACTTCTTCTTCCCAACCTAGTGGCCCTCTTTAGATTGGGAAGCCATGTTTTTATGAAGTGCTTCACCCTTGAAGGAATTTATTCAAAGAACGACGCATAATCCAAACACATAGGCCTTCCACAACTATATTATTGTGGAAGACTTGACCCAAGCACCATGTGTCATGTCTGCCCTCGAAGTTCTCCAAATCTTCCAAACATAGCGGAAATTGTTTTTGTCGGCCATAGATGGGGTAGATCCCTTGGAGTCTAGTTTGATAACCTTAAATTATGATAAGGTTACTCATAGGTTCTCCCATCAAGTCACCTTCCAGATCAAGGTGTGAATAATGGGGAAAGATATATTCCAAACTATGGTTGATGAAGGAACCTTGACTTGCATCATGTCTATTACTTGTTGGAGGGCCATTGGCTCTCCTAAGCTTGAAACATCTGCAACATTATTGAAAGCATTCGATGGACACATGTTCCAGCCTCATACAATAATCACTGCCTTACCCATTGATTTAGGTGGAAATATTGTCTTTTTTGGTGTGTAGGTCATCAATGCACTTCTTGAGTGCAATTTTATACTCGGGCGTACTTGGTTCTACGAGATGACTGCAGTTGTCTAATCGATATTTAGGGTATTATGCTTCCCTCATCAAGGGAAAATAGTGATGATCTATCATCTTGTCTTCTACACCCTAGACCTTGGATCCAATGCAGGGTCAAATGTACCCTTTTTTGATGATACTCAACAGTCTTATATGAACATTGGTGTGGGGATGTTCAAATATCCTTCGCTGATGGAAATTTTTTCCCTACCCCACCATCTACTACTGCAAATATCGCTCCTTTCAACATGATTTCATTATTTACTAGTGGATCCATTGGATTTGTTGATCCTTAGGTGGTACCTCATCCTGAGGATGTTTAATCAGATGGAGTGTCCATGTTGATCATCATAGTCAAGATTGTCGAACTAGAAATCCCATCAACATATGTTGATACTGGTCAAAAACTCCATCATCATATGGAGTGTTATCAACCTACTCCGCCCACACGAGTTGTTAACTCTTTGTGTTCACATGATTTCCTAGATACTAATTTTCCTTCAAAATAGGCCATCTTGGAAGTTATGTGTTCCATAGACAAACCTAGGGAATATGAGAATCATCGAGAATCCATCCTCCCTGGTTCGGAACACAAGAGAGTTAGCATGATGAGTCTCAATGTAGGATTGCGGGCATTTTATGTAAAATCCATGGAAATTCCTAGTCTTGACCATTTTTTGCCTCAGATATCTTTTTCAGAACTTGTCAGTGAACTCTCTACCTCCCCTTCCTTGAAGATTTGTGTTTAACCCCTAATTCATGTCTTGATGGATCCCATCAAGGAGATTCCATAGCTCAGGAAACCACTCATGATGATTATATTTGTATTCATAAATTCATTCCTATGTGGAATGGGGTTGACATGGTCAACTATGTGATACCAATATTGGCTTATGAGTTCATCGATTATGAAAAGGATCTTTGGCCTGAGACTAGCCATGGGCTCTACCTTACATAGTCTATCAGGATGCACAATGCCTTGTATATAGGTGTGTGGTGTGAGTGATTTTTTTTTTTCATATATCCTATCCAAAAAATCTAAAAATATTTTCTTTTTTGAGATTTCACTATGCATTTTGACCCCAGATCAATCTAGTTTACATGGATTGACAAGATTATGGGGACTTTCTATGAAGATGGTGACATCCACTGAACTTGAGGTATGTGTTTCCAAACTAGAATATAGGGATAGGCTTTTCCCTGCATTTATCACCTTGCATTATTAACCGTCCCTTCTGGCAACACTATGTCTTAGGTTCAATCCTAACTGGTTGTGACATTAGCCACACCTTTTTCATGTTGTAATTGGTTCAATAGTTCCTACCCTTGATGGGCACCATAGTTAGCACTTGGATTTCCATTCAGTGTCCATGTTGAAATTTCTCGTAGGCCCAAGAGCCCTCCTTTATCCCTTTCGTGAATTTAAGATTGAGCCTCATTTTTCTCTCTTCATCTATAGCCACATCCCCTGTGGGGTTCTTGCAATTTTTTTATTATTGCTTAATGGTCACCTATGAAATTGTTTCCCATGTCATACCTCGTAGCACTTTGTTCTTGTTTTCCTCAATTTTTCTTATCGTTATTGCAGTAGAATTGAACATTCACCTCTTGCATTATTTCACCTCCATTTTTCATCCACCTACCTAGGGAGAGAACAAATACTAAGAGTGGATCTCACTTGCCTGTACCATTTCCATTCATCTTGCTTAGGCCAACTCCATGCGCTTGGAACATAGGAGCATGTTATTAAGAGACTCATTCTCTCCCACCAAGTATACTTTTATCTCATTTTTGGACTCATAAAAGGACATAAAAAAGGAACATATCGAGATTACTTGTGTCATTATTTTTCACTTGTTAAACCACAAAGGAGACTGAGAATACTTGCAGTCCTCTTTCATGCTCATTAAGCCATGAAGGAGGCAAAAACCACAAAAAAATAAAAAAAAGAGTGGGGTTTTTTCACCATTGGTCTATTCTCAAAATGGTAGTGTCAGTCGAGTCACCCTTGAACATGACACATGTTTGACTCCTCTTCATATAGTTGGGTTTTAGCATTCCTAGGAACCATCCTAGTAATATGAGTCAGAGATAATCCTCTAGCTAGTTACTCTTCCAGACACCATGGATAATTCTTCAATGCCTCCTATGTTGTTGCACTATATTCATCCAACTCTTATGCCTTGTTTCCAAGTCACCATTGTGTCATGTTATATGTTCAAGGGAATTTTAAGCATGAGTCGACCGTTTTTTGTTTTGTTGACTTTCCACATTGGCCATCCATGTGTCGGTTGTACTTAGTGATCCTCTCTTTTCACATCATCTCTCGGTGTATTTTTCATGTCGATTGATGGGGAATACATCAAGTCCCTCCTTCAACAGGTATCTTCCTATCGACTTCAACACATAGTCTAGAAGAGGGATCTAGAAACCAACTAGTACCTTGGAGATTTTAGCAGAATCATGATCCTGGAGTGGTAGGTCTCATCATGATCAACAATGAGTTTGCATCATTGACTCATGATCGATTGATTCTATGAGTGTTTGATATCAAATCCCCTATTCACACTCATTATATTATGCTTGAATTTTGTGGGGTCCATCTCCATCTCGATGGAGTCCCTTCACAATACATTAACAATATACATCAATGACCAGTAATAAGACATGTTATACCATGCTCAAAATCATCTCATCTATTCACATATTGTAGATTTGTACCATATGGGTTTGGGACGAAGACCTAGTGGGTACCTTGGGGTCCATCTCCATCATCGATGGGTCCCTTCACATCTGTTAACAATATACATCAATGACCAGTAATAAGACATGTTATACCATGCTCAAAATCATCTCATCTATTCACATATTGTAGATTTGTACCATATGGGTTTGGGACGAAGACCTAGGGTTAGGGTTATATCATTCCTTTACAACATCCCCTCCCAAGTTGTGATGGAGTATATCACTTGTTTATCGGTACTTTGAAGACTTTGGGGTCCCTCTCCTTAGTGTTCGTTGTCTTCCTGATATATATACATTGTGACATAGATCCACATTGTATTTGTTGGTGGCTATGATTGTGTTCATGATGTAGATCCACATTGTATTGTCTCATTGATCTATACCAAGAAAGTAGGAATCCATCTCATAATCCTTTTCCTTTATGTTGATGACCTTATCCTTGATGGTAGTGACTCAAAAATTTTAAACCATGTGAAAACCAGCCTTAAGAAGAAATTTGAAATGACATACTTAGGCTTTTTTCACTATTTCCTTGGCCTCCAAGTTTTGCAAACCAATGAAGGAATTTTTCTTTCCCAGTCTAAGTATGCTTGTGAACTTCTTCGTCACTTTCCCATGGATGATTGTAAACCAACCCCTTCTCCCTTCCAGTCTGGAGTCACGCTTTCTTCCACCTATACTTCTCCTGAAGTTGATGCCACCATGTATCATCAGTTATTTGGTAGCCTCTTATACTTGACTCATACTCATCCTAATCATTCCTTTGATGTTGGTATTGTTTTCGGATATATGCAAACACCCCATGAAATCCATTGGAAAGTAGCTAAAAGGATACTTCACTATGTTTGTGGTACAGTTCAATTCGAGATGCATTACAGTTCAAGGGGGACTCCCTTATTGGTTGGTTTCACTGATTCACATTGGGT